>JAODOY010028779.1:0-22800 GCA_025399855.1 Forbesichthys papilliferus | reverse complement strand
TAATTTTTTTTAAATTATATTTATTTAATAACTTTCGGGAACTATTTTGAAGCTCCGTTGCTGTGAAAAAATGTTTCCATTGGAGTGAACGGAGATGACGCAACTCTCTCTTTACATGGCTCTGGCCGGGCGGTGCCAGGCTAGGGTTTCATGGTTATATGAGTCAAAGACGCCAATTCTACGCAGGTATTAGGATGTTATACAAGGAATACAATGCCCCTCTCAAAGTAGTAGATGTTATGATTTGTGAATCATAACATCCCTTCGGCCTTCCACTCACCTTGCAGGGAAACCTCCAGGAAGTAGTGGGTGTACTTGTCCATGAAGGCCTTGGTCTTGGAGAGGGAAGAGAGGGGCCAGCCGTTGTACAGGTCTCCCTCCTGCACAGAGGCGTGGAGGTAGTAGTCGATGAAGTGGGCGGGCGTGGGCATGCACAGGTTCCAGCCGAAGGTCTCCAGCAGCAGGAGCTCCATCTTGATGAGGTCCTTCTTGTTGAGCACCAGGTTCAGGCTGCACATGAAGCCCAGCGAGTTCAGCTGCTCCAGCTTGGGCACGCGGTCCTCTTTTTCCTCAAACTTACCTAAGTCGGCACAGGGAAACCATTGACGTGGGAGTGAGTAAGGGCACCACATGGCTGACAAGCAAACACCGATTTGAGCGTTATATGACCTCTCTGATTTAAGACAAGACTAGCTATGATTGCCTCTCTCGCCACCTCAAACCATTTGAATGGTAACAAGGTGGAAGGAAGCTCTCAGACTGCTGAACAATGCACATGAATAACCAGAGGGTTTTAAATGGCTGTTAATGCAAATGGATGGGGCAAAATGTCCCTTTTAGGTAATTATTTTTTTAAGCTTTTACAACCATTCTCCAGCCAGCTAAGCAACATGTCTTACTAGCCCAGAAATAATCTCAATATTGGTTTACAGGCAATTGATTGCATCTTAATCCTGCCTTACACCTCCAATTGCCTTGATCCTCTGGTATCTCTCATCCTCTCAGTCATTCTAGAAATAGGTCTGACACATAATGGCAATACCATTACCACAAGTCTGCTCCCCGTCTAAGGACATTCTCCTCTCCATAGCAACAGCCCTAAGGCCCTGTGGGTCCACGTAACCAATGAATAGGGGTGATTCTGTCTTTAATCCATGGCTCCACCAGGGCCCCTTCGCTCAAACTTTATAAGAGCGCAAAGAGGAGTCGGGTTACACTGGCACATGCTTCCCAGAACACTGCGTAAACTCCACGCCTTTTGACTGTATAACCGTTTTTTTTAACGGGAAAACATGTTCATGTTCTTTGACTTTATTGAGAGCAATTAAAATAATCTTTGGGAAGGTGACTGCTATTCAAGCCAGGCTAAATACAAAAAGCACTCAAGAAATAATGGCGACTCGGAAACACATGAGCATGAGATCAGATGAGTCTCTTTAAAAGCATTCCAAACATATATATAAAGAAGACCTGCAAATAATCACACATTGACGTATTTGTTGTTGTTGACGACGTGACTTGTGCTAAAACATGATTAGCTGCCTAACAAGCTATGAATGGCTTTGAAAAGCAATTTTTGAGTGAACATAAAAAAATGAAAAGGATGGAAAAAAAAAAAGGAAAGAAAACCAAGGCAACCAGGTTTGCTGTTTGGATGCCTGAGAACTGAGAGGTTTGTCTTCCAGGGCCACACTGCTTGACACCCCTTGGTAAGCCTCATTCTGGCTCCTTCCTCGTGTTCACACTCTCCTCCGCCCTTCTGGAGATGAAGGGCTGGGGGTCTATGGTTTTACTGCTGATAACTTCGCCTGCCATAAACCAGGGAAGAGCGCGAAGGGGGGGATGATTAAGAGGAAATTATGTGTGAGTGCGTGTGTGTGTGTGTGTGTGTGTGCACGCGGAGGGAAGGGGTGGGGGGTGGGGCGTCTGCAGCCCAAAAGGCTAGAGACGCAATTAGCACACAGGCAATAATGTCGTCTGCACCCAGAGCAGGAAGCATGGGGGAGGGGGGAGGGGGGAAAGGCCGTTTACCCCTACCATTCCTGGTTGCACCGTCCAGTCCACACTCTCCTCCCCCCCCTCACCATTCTGTCCTCTGGGCTTAGCACTCAGCCTGCCGGCCGCTAGGCCGATGCGCCCACACAGACGCTGCCATAAACCGCCATCAACACCCTCGATCTCCACACGGCCCCCCGAGCCTCTTTGATCTCAGGCCTGATGCAGCGTGAGTCAATGTCCCCATTGTGCTGTCTTGCGCTTTACTGCCGAGGAGAACGGGACGCGGCCGGCAGTCTGCTTCCACACGGAGGCAGCAAAGCGACCGTGGGTACTGCCGCAGCAAAACAAACGCCGCTTTAAACAGGAAGTGACCCGGGCTGGCGGCTCCTCGGCTCCCTGTGCAGGACGAGAGGGCGCATTCCTCCCCTCTCCGAGATCAGCCAAGCTGGAATGTGAGTTGCAAAACGATCCTATCTGAAGTGTGTGGCCAGGAGAGATAACCAAACCTGCATCCTATACCGATGCAGAGTGGCATAACTGCACGCAAATACTGGGGAGGGGGGGGGGGGGTAAAGAGAATAGTAGGTGTGGATGGGAGTGGTGGAGTGAATGCTCAAGGAGGGGCTAGAGGTCACAGGTCAGGGAGAGGTAAGGCCAGCATGCCTCCACCCAGGTGTGCAGCCAAGGGGGTGGGCGGTGCCCCCACTTAGGAGAAACCTGAGAACGCCACTCTCCACGCCGGCCAGTGTCCATTAGAAACCGTGTCATTCTTAGGTATACCCTCTCTTCCTTTAGGCAGCAATGTGGAAAATTAACTGCCCACAACCCACTGAATGGGAATTCAGGTTTTCTCCTTGACGTAGCCCTTCTTGCCCATGTCTTAACGTCGGCAGATGGAGTTGTGCCTTAAAAGGTAAAGTCATCTCTTTGCAAGCTGAATGTAAGCTAATACACTTTATCAAATTCACCAAATATCTCCTCGCATTTCACTATCTTACCGTTCGGTGCGTGCTGAAAAACTAATCAGATACTTCTACCGTTAATAGTAACATAAAGAAAGTGGCTAACACCGCTCATATCAGCAAAGCCGTAGCACTGCGCTTTGCTTCACAATGCATTTCTATGTGTGAGACGGCGCCACGGAGGACCGCGGAGCGATACAGATTTCATTTGAGCTCGAGGTTAGCAAGAATGACTCGACTAACTCTGCCTTTAAATGAGCTGGCTTCACATTAGCCGCTCACACAATGCAGTGGGGCTGACCCTTCACCCTGAATGCTAATGCATGGGTGACCAGGGAGAATCTTAGAATACGCCCTCTGCGCATGGAGGTTGGGGAAGCATTGTCTCGGACCCTGGCATGGGCTGTCCCGGGGTGGGGGGCTTTGTGGGTGATGAGGGACAAGGGAGTGAGAGGGTGGGGGCTGATACCCTCAGTCGGTCCCCTATTTCCAACCAATACACTATTAGTACTAATGTCCAATGTCCAATCTTGTGGACAAGAGGAAATACCTGTTCATCTTGCTCAAAGACGCACCAGTACAGACGTGTGCACCGTGGCAGTCTCTGCTAATGCCCGTGTGCACATACTGTGCGCCACATCGTTCTTTAATTATGGAGGCCCATTTGATAGTTCCATCAGAATTAGCATCAAATACATAAGGGGTTTGTGTGTGCGTGCGTGCGTGCGTGCGTGCGGGGGGAGGTGCTAGAGGCTCCCATATTAATTAACATATCAGGGTGCCCCTGCAGAGTGGTTCAGTTTTAACATGCCCTGCTGCCCCCACCCTCCTGAACACCCTCCCACTCTACACTGTTTAACATCAGCGGCTGACCTGCCTTTGAAGCACTGCTGCACTCATTCACCTCACCAACCCCCCTCCCTAGGGATGTGGGGTGGCTTTTAGTGGACACTCTACCCCCACACCCAACGCTGTTGTCTCAGGAGGCCTGGCTCGGCCTGCCTGGCACCCGACAAGGTGAGAGAGGGAGGAACCGGACCCAGCGGCATGGTGCGGTGGAGAGTGTCTGAATCAGCACTCCCTCTGCCCAGGCACAGCCACAGTGTGTCAGATCAGAGTGCCTCACTGAATACCTCTGTACATACGTATGTACGTACAGAAGGAGTCATACAGCCACGGCAAAACAGTTTCTCTCCTTTTTTAATATTTAGTCATTTTTTGTTTTTATTTACATGTAATGCATGTACTTTAAAACATATATCTCTATCTATCTATCTATCTATATATATATGGATTTTTTTTCCTTAATGAATTATATAATGATGTAAATGTAAAAAATATTTATACTATTACATTTACAAAAGTGTGCAGTGGTCCTCTTAATCCTTTTCTGCGGCTGCATGTCCTAACCTGGGTTTAAATTCCAAAAAAAATCTCTCAACTAGGGATGCAATGATTAGAAATGTTGATGGTACCATTATAGTCTGAGGAATAATCAGTTTCACAATTATTATGCATGAATATCTCTACACCAGCAATGTCGTTTTGGAGAGCAAAGTAATGCCCTTTCTCCTGCTTTACTGCCAAAGGCCCAACTCCTAATTCACTGCTACTTAATTGAGTGTTTCCTCTGGGAAAACAAAGTTCTACTAACATGTGGGGGGGAAAGTTAGGCTATTTCCATGGATCTTCCCCTGGACTATGTACTAAAAACATTTGTTCTGGTGAAATTTTATAAAAGGATAAACTTCAAATAAATCTGAAATATAGTTTCCTTTCCCCAGAAATGACCTCAATATATAAAATTGCATTTTGATGTGTGGAATGGCTCTGTTATGTGAAGGAAATATATCTGTATTTCATAGATATTCAGTTAACAGAATCGATGTATCAAATTCCTCCGTTCTCCACTACAGTGTACTTTGTTGACGGTCTCTAAATGCACGTAGCTCTGCTGCTGGAAAGCCAAAATTATCACTGTAATTTAGAGCGCAATTAAAGAAAACAGCTGGTCGCAGTGGACTTTGTTCTCTGCACTTTTTGATCGTGAGTAATTGAAGCCAGAAATTAAAACTTTGTTTTGATGTTCACACTTATCAAACCTAATGACGACCTGACGTAAATGTAGGACTACTGTTCGACTATTAAAGTTAACAAACCAAAGAAAATCATATAATTCAGACAGATTTGACGTTGGATACGTTAAAGTTCCTGACACTCGACTTGTTGCATCGCTGTGGCTGGAAGCGATACGCGAGCAGGTAGATCTTATCATTGTAATATGTGTTACAGCAGTATAATAGAACTAAATTAAGGTAACTACTGGTCTACTAGCTTAACTATAGCTAAGGCAGGCTATCTTCCTTGCTGTTTGTCATGCACTCCTGAAGTGATTGTGTTTCTTTCCAGCTCACAATACATTCTCTATTTACTGAGAAAATCTAGTGTTCTTTCCGAAGTTCACTGAAACTATGTTTTATAGAAATAGGTAGCCACCAGACAGTTTGTTTTGGTGTGACGTCAATTTTTCTGCCGCGTCACAAATAAATGAATGCAGAGGAATCACATTCAATTATGTTGCTCTCATGATAGCATGTGCCGCACAGCATTTGTCGAGTAACTTTGTATTTGTTCCATCTGCAATATGCAGATTGCACCTGGCAATGCAGGTGTAATTGTCCTCACTGTGCAACTAAAATGTCCCTTTTTTGAGAGTGAAGAAAGAAACACACTATCTGAGCCTTTACGTTATAAAACCGCGGCATTTTTAATCTTGGTTAACAGTGAAACCGGTTAATCGCTGCATCCCTACTCTCAACTCGTCATGCGCTAGCATAGCTGTAAGGATTGCACTTCTAACTCTTTATTCAATAACAAAGTGCGTGTCATCATTGTAATATACACTCTGGAGGTCTGAAGGAAGTCCAACACGGACACCAACCGACGGTCACTAACACACACACACACACACACACACAGGCAGACTCAAGCTCCAGTCGCTTGCCTGTGCTCCCCTCCCTTCCCCTCCCCCACCCTGAGAAGTGAGTGGCTGCCTGGCTGCCCACCCTGTCTGCCTGCCTGCATCGAGGGGCTTTTGTTTGAGGCCCGACTAGGAGAGCATATGGCAGGTGTCCCTCAGTACACAGGCCCTCCCCACCCCCGGGCATGCACACACACTATGTCTGTGTGTGTGTGTGCACAGTATTATGAGAGAGCATGTGTGTGTTTGACTGGATGGCATTTTCTTTTGAGAAACCTTTAACTATATTTTAAAAAAGGGCCATTGACCACAAAAGACAACCACAGGCACCCGCTCTATGGGTATAAATGCAATACAATTTAATAATAAGACTGGTTACAAGCACAATAGCTTAAGTAGTTGCATACATGCAACGAATCGGCCAACTTGCATCTCCTGCTGCAGTAGGAATTATGAGCAAATGGGCATACAGTATGTATGTGACAATAAAAGCACCCTTTATCTCTATAGCCAGGTATCTCTATAGCCAGGCATGCCAACAGAGACGCAAGATGATTACAGCAAGAAGAGAGCCTCAACACACAATGAGTCACACACACATCCATGATGTCATTAGCCATGACAAATAGCTGCTATGGACAGAGCTCTGACTTCAGGGACAGAGGACTGCCAGGAAGACTGATGTAGCCTCTATAGGACTCAATGGAAATCAAACACAATGGAAACTCTACTTGCTGGAATAGATCTTTTTCTTTTTTCTTCTCAACACTGAAAATGCATTGTTTATACAATGAACAATCACCACTGGGAGAACATAGTTCCAAGGACGTTAGTTATTTTGAGTTGAGTTTACTGGAAGAAGGTTAAATTGTAAGCCGACCCTCATGGGTTCAACAAAGTCAGACAACATCCTTGCCCCTTGCAAAATAAGCCGACATCCCCCATCAACACAACACACACAGACACACGCAAAGCTGAGCACATACACGCACACGCCCTTGGTCGACTAACAGGATTAGGGAGCAACTGTTGAGAAGCACAATGGAGGTAGCGGTTAATTAACGGAGCGCGCAAGGCAGGGGAATTTAAACAAAAGGCAATGCATGAGTCTGTCAAAGAGCAGCCAGTGGGCCTCTGGGAGGCGGTTCAATTACTAGGCCAGATTCCATAGCACCTCAGGACAGATAAAAAGCCAGGAGAACTTTGAATCAAACGCCCCTCCTAGCTTTCATCAATCACGGCCGAGACTCCGCCCCATGTGCCGGGGGAGTTGGATTGAGGAGCAACGTAGGAGCCTACGCAGCGTCTCCTCTCTAACTCAGAGCCACAGTTAGAAAGGTTGGAGAAAAGTAGTGGATTCACATGCTTGAGGATCCCCCGACTGGACTGGGAGGAATTTATGAGTGAACTCTCAAAGCTTTCCCTGAAGTCTCATGACGTTCCTTTAAATACAAGACCTCTTTCAAGTCTCACTGAAATTAATCCGCCCGACCAAAGAGACCAGCCCTTCATCATGCAAACTCAGTTTGTCTCTCTCCCTCTGTAATACGCAGTCTGTCCTCCCAAGTGAGAAGGCATGCCTATTTCAGACTCCCACGTCGACAGCAACATCATTCTAATTACCCATGATGCCGAGGGCTGCATTAATGTATAGAAACCCACAGTGTGTAAATCATGGTGACACTCAGGCACTAATAAGTATTTCATAACCACCAGCAGCAGACGGAACAAAATAATAAACAGCCTTGTTTGGAATAAACCATAAATCCTTACAATTATCTGTGCAACAGCAGAACAGCAATATTGCCTACTAACTGCTATGCAATGACAAATATGTACGCCAACATCCACCAGCCATCAGACTGGAGACATGGAATTCTATCAAAAGTCCCTTCTCAAATTTTTAAAATCAGTTTTCCAACATACAAGCCCATCTCTATTGCCAATTCAAGTTGAAAGGGCTGTGCATTTTAAGTATAGG
The DNA here is from genome assembly GCA_025399855.1 of Forbesichthys papilliferus. NCBI lineage: Eukaryota > Metazoa > Chordata > Actinopteri > Percopsiformes > Amblyopsidae > Forbesichthys > Forbesichthys papilliferus. The sequence continues at coordinate 14,879 of JAODOY010028779.1, read as the reverse complement.
GGGTCACAACTCACAATCATACGTAGAAAAGGGAAAAATCTAGATGACACCATTGAATTAGGGACATTTTGACTGTGTGATGCTGACTCGTCTTACAGCAGCCCAAGACTTGTTATCAAAGGTAGCATCAAAGACGCGCATACGGTTCTGCAGACACAGGAGTAATCCCCCACAAGACAGGCCGGGTTTCTCTCCAAACAATGGCGCAGTCATGCTACCACAGAGACCTTGTTTTTCCAGGCATCATCTTCCACTAAGAGTAAACTGTCATTACCGACTATCAGGTTGTCTGCATCACAAGAGTGGGGTTGGAAAAACACACCGTGGTCTCCTCAGCATAAACGAATACAGAGTCACCAAACTGACAGTGTAACAAATGTAGTCTGTTATTGTAGATTACTTATGCTATAGCTCTCTGGAATAACCGCTTAAGCACAAGTATGCCTCAATTAGTCACAACTATTCAATATTCAGACTAGTGAAATACCTTTTATACTACCTTTCTTTGGGCTCAGACTGTATAGAATACAAACAAATCATCACATTTTGCAGAACATATTCTAATACAGCGGTTCTCCACCTTTACTGACCCATGGCCTCAAAAAAGTTGCTCAGAAACCAATCTCATGCAAGCACAAACTGCTAAATTTATAAAATCATCAAAGCGGTCACCACACTAAGACAATAAAATAACATCCGTAACACCACAGGAAAGAAAATAATGTGCTCATTACAATATAACCATAGAATAAAGCAGTGAACACACTATCAAATATTTACGTTATTATCTATAGCGCGTATCTGCCAACCCCCGTGTCAAGAGGGGTTGTGCTGTAACTGCTGTAACTGATTATTTCACAACAACCAAGCAACTGTTTTCAGCAAACAAACATGTACTGTACACTCTGGCCAGAGATGGGTGTCGCCACAACTCACTCGCTAAGAGCAGGCAGGACAGGGCGATGACATAGAGCTGCTTGACCGCCACATCGTAGTGGTCCATGAACAAGTCCAGCAGGTACACGGCCAGGTGGCGCGCGGTGGGACATAGCTGGTAGCGGTTGCTCAAGATGGCCAGCAGGTCTGCAAAGTAGCGACGCATGCCGATCTGTGGCGAGTGGGCCCGGTACGCTGGCAGTTTCAGCTCCTGTAGGAAGGACAGGGGGAACGTGTAGGGGTAAATGAATGTGTGGAGGTGGCAAAGGAGGAATAATGTGGGGAGGAAACAGTGGTAGAGAAACAGAGGAGGGGGGGGGGGAGGGGTGGGGAGGGGGGGTTGTTGTAAAGACCATGCATAATAATATCCAGCCATGCACATCACTGGCACAATGCGGTTAAATAGCGTGAAGAGGGAGAGGTGCGGTGATGTACTATGATTAAACCTCTAATGTTTGCAATTAAGACTGTTGATCGAGTGTGCGCTCCAGATTGCCTTTAGCCCATGCACCACTGCAGTAAAGACACCGTCATTTGGGCTACTGCAGGGGTCTCTGAGCGGGGGGCTGAGGACTGGCAGGATGCAAAGCTCCCCCCCCCCCCCCCCATTGAGGTTAAGAAGGAGATTGGATTAGGTTTCACCTTACCACATCTCCTATTCGTGTTCAATTAGCAACCAGTGTTTCAATGCAGGGTGGAAGAAAGACATGGAGGGTATTGCCATTGAGCCAGCCATAATTCATCCATATCCTGTCTCACAACAGCAATGCTTTCCACAACATGGATTATCCTACTGTTTCGGCTTAGATTTTAGTATGTATGTCTGTAAAACTACTGTGCTCTTCAAAAAAAAAAAAAAAAAGAAAAAAGAAAAGCCCAATAGATATTTTATTAAAGTGTTTTTGATTAAAGCAGATTTAGAAATGCAGAATTAATCTGTTTAAGGTAGTGGGCCTTTTGTGTACACCACACACAGACACGCATCCAAAAAAGGACAGCTGTTGTTTTGTAATTTCCCTGTCCCTAGGCTTAGGTCAAATGGCTTGTGCTTACAAGCCATACCCATATAGAAAGAACTGCTAGAAGTATGTATACTTGCTTCAGCAGATTGTATTACACTATATTTTGTCTGGAAAGCATTCCATGCACCTTTGCAAGCCACGCATGATTACACAAACAGCGAACGGTTTGTTGTGAGTGGCGATGGTGACCATCAGACTGACACCTCTATGGCGTCCGAATATAAACACACACGCACCCCCCCCCCCCCCCCCAAATACACACACAGTGTAGCACGCCTAACCCACTGTGTCCAGCCAAAATGTCCATCTCACTCCAAACACTTTGCCTCTTCTAGTCCATCAGTGGAGAGGAAGAGGCAGCTTCAGGAGAGTAAAAAGGATGGGGGCGAGGGGTGGAAAGGTGCCTCTGCGGAGAAGCCGCACCGTAATTAAGGATTCCACAGCTGCCTCTGCCTGATTTGCATGTCTGCTAATTTGCCACATGCTACACAGCACTGCTATCTCCCACATGAGGGCATAGGAACTGCAGCAGCACATGTCATTAAGGCTGGATGTGCATATGGGGGAGCAGGAGCCGTGCTGGATGCTGGAGGAAGGCCGCATGCAGAGCTTGGTTACCAATTTAGAAATACTAATACAATGTGTTGTTCTGCCCTTTTGGAAGGAGCTACATCTGCCAGCATAAACAGACACCCAATCGTGTGCGTGCGTGAGAGGAGTGGATGGAAAGACATTTCTACGCAAGACACTAGTCAACAAGGATAAACAATGTAAATTGTTGAGAAGTCAATGGCTAGTGACGAATACAAGCTACTGCTATACTGTAATCCCTATCACAGATGTGAAGGTCTCATAAGTTCCCAACATGAAGACACCATTGGAATGGCAGATGTCTCCAATTAAGTGGATAGGGGAAGAAATATAATCATGCTTCATGGTTAATTAACACATATTTGCTAATTAATTAGCCTCAAAGACTGTGTAATTTCAATTAGATTGTGTCTGATTGCATAACAATGACATTTGCACAGTTATTTCCAAATATTTGCGTATAGCACACTTCCATGGACTAAAGGCTAAACAGACTGCATTTATATAGCGCTTTTATCCAAAGAGCTTTAGATTATTTGCCTCACATTCACACACACATTTATACAACGATGGCGATGTCAGCCATGCAAGGAGACACCTGACCACCAGAAGCAGTGTGTCTTAGATGTCTTGCTCAAGGACACCTTGACACTTGGTGAGGAACTAGCGGGGTTCAAACCAGCGAGTTCTTGGTCACCTATCGCCTTGCTTTACCACTGCCCCACTTGCCGACTAGACATTAGCATGACTTGTGAAATCACACCTAATTCAGCAAAAATAACACCCGTGTAAAGGGAACATTAATATCGATTTTACATTTTATAATTGCCCATTAGTCTTTCACTGGCATGAAAGTAACATAACCAGGGACTCTGACCAGACACTTGCTGCCATACTTCTTATTGCCAGTAAGACCGTTTGCTTTAGATCTGACATTATAGGTCATATGCTGAACTCTAGACTTTCATCCAAATAACAGAGCAATCGCACACTAACTATTGTCAAAATCTGGCTTATTATTAGTTTCACATTTCTTACATTGGTCATTAAGCCACTCAATTAGATAGCATTCTCACTTTGATCAATTCTAACAACAATAAACACACAATTGCCAATAGTATTGGGCCAGAACATTTATCCAAATACTTGATAGTCCTGCCTAGATAAATCTCACCTTGATGCGGAGGGATTGGTGGATATCTGCTGCTAGCTGTCCTTTCCACCATTGCAGCTCTCTTTCCATCTTTCCCATTCAGAAAAGGCCTCAAAATCAATGTATTCCTGCTGAAAGATAATGGTGTGCCCAAATAAAGTAAAGCTAGTTTGTAGATATTATTATGGTGTGGAGCAGTGACATGTTGCTCAGATTATAATTTGCCAATAGCCCACAGTTGAGCCGTTGTAAAAATTTGTAGTTTTTCAAAGTAGTCTAGATATTCTACATATAACACAATCTTGCACAAAAAAAAGAAATTACAGATCAGCCTGAAAACCCTTTTAAGTTGTTTCTAACAAAGTTAACACCATAGTTGCATTTCAATATATGTAAGTTACCATAGGATACGTGATGGCTATAAATGTCCATGTGCAGATCAAATCTACCCAAGTGGCACAGGCTATAGGACAATACAACTTGTATCATCGAACTATTAAATACACAGATGACAGATTGCTGCATTGTTATTTCTCATTCACAAGGGTCTCCACCACGCTACAGCCATCAACCCGATGGGATGCCAATCAGACGCAAGTTTGTCTGTTCAAAGACTACATAAATACTGCTGTCGACAAAACGCAAAGCGAAAAAAACTCTTAAAAATGACACAATGGATTATATTTGAAATACAAACAGTCTTGGAAACTTTGTAACGCCAATATTGCATATACGACTTACCACTCCGACGGGAATGCCCCCAGACCCCTTTGTCTCAGTCCGACATCCTGAATGTGAGAATTCCTATTCGCAGAAGTTTGTAATTGGCCTCTTTTTTTCGGTGAAAAGTGACAATTAACGCATCGGACAGGCTGAAAAAATAACACCACCACCAAAACTTGTAACGGGTGATTTATTACGCTGTTCTCAAACTGGTTACAGTTTTCCTACCGATTTCCCCTGCCGTTTTCCACTGGGCTTCTCTTTAACAAAGTAGCCTCTGCTGGCTGCACCAGCTGCTGTTGCGGCTGCTCGTGCGGAAGACGTGAGTGTCCGTGAGTTTGGGAATTGTAGTCCAGGGAACGACTACAATTCCTATAGGTTTACGTTTACCGGGGTTCACCCCATCCCACCGATGCCAGCCCGGATATCCCTCTGGTTTTACTCATGTTCTTCTTCCTACTTCCATAGCCCTAATCTAAATCTCTTATCTAGATTAATTAAACTATTTGCTAATTGCTAAAGAAATAACCAAGACTAAATCAGGAATGGAAAGAAAACATGGCGTCATCTAGTGGAATATAACTATACTAAAGCATTAAAAAGTGTATGTTTAAAACATACATATTTCGGGAAAGTATTCATCAATTTGATAATTATAAACATCAAAAGGATTATAATTCAATTATATATACAATTGTTAATATATTTAGATATCCTAAGACCTCCTATACATTTACTATAAATTGTCATCAAGTTATTATTTGTATCCGTGTTATTGGTTGGGCTATTTGTTCCTATGGTTAATGAGTCAGTGCCACCTAGTGTCAGAAAAGACCACCACACTATAGCAGATGGCATATGACCTCCCTAAAGACGGTTCACATAAGAAATATAATAATAAACATACAGTATATTGGATAATGACATTAAGTTTTAATTTGAGCATTAGCTTTTCTATCAGCTTCAGTGAGATATTTCTGATCAGCATAGATTAGAAATCCAGTAAATGTGCTGTCTGTCCAGAAGGGGTCAAAAAACAACCCATTCTGCTCTGAGTAGAAGATCTGTAGCCAAACCTGGTCAGCCTGCTGCAGACGGAGGATGGTGGACCCAGATGCCACGTCGTGGTTGCCTGTGTTAGCGTCAAATGTCTTGATCTTGTACTGGCCGTTGTGGAGCAAGCCAATGGCCAAGTGCTTGTTGGCCAGCGTAACGTCATAGGTGAAGTAATAGACTCCGGGGATGTCGCAGACGAACTTGCCGGTGCTGGCGTTGTAGTGATTCCCCTCGTTCAGCAGGATGCGGCTGAAGCGAATGGGCAGGCGCTCTTTGGGGTAGCTTTTTGTCATCGCCACGGAGAAGGCTGAGCGGGCCCCCGTGTTGCAGTTGCATGCTCCTGGGGCTCCTTCCTCACCCGGGTCACCGGTCAATCCCTTCTGCCCGGCTTTCCCAGCCAACCCCAGTGAACCAGGTGGCCCCTTCAGGCCCCTGCGCCCGGCCTTGCCAATGACCCCCTCACGACCTTTCACGCCTGGCTTACCGGTGTTCCCAGGCCTTCCTGGCTCACCTGATGACAGTAATGTAATGACAACATGGGGAAAAGATGGCATGCTAGGCATGGGACGATAGGAAATATTCATGTCACAATGATCCTGGCAAAATAATAGCTATACACAACATTATCACGATAATTTATTATTAAACTCTTAAAATGCCACTAAAACATACTGGAATCACTTCTTATTAAATGTAGTTAAGAAACTAATAGTTGTATTGTATCATGACACGATATGTATAGGCTACTGTATCTATTTGTGTGATTATTTTTGTTTTGAAACCAGTATTTGAACAAATCCCATTTATCTTTTTTATGTGGGCGACACAATGCAAGACCTCAGCCTTAGTGGTGATTGACTGGAAAGATGCAGGCTAATAATGAAATGAGTATTGATACAATTGGACTGTATAAGACAGCTTTTTTAAAAGTCAATTGTGAAAGTATTCATATTTATGAGGATATTCATGATTATCCCAATAATGGACATTCAGCACAACACAATTATCGTATAATCCCAAAAAACAATAACATATATAGTCCCATACATGCTACAACTGTCACACCCTGGTCGTTCACCTGTTGTAGTCTCCACCCCACACCAGGTGTTTCCAGTTCCCCTATTACCCTGAGTGTATTTCACACTTGTTCTCTGTTCTGCCAGATCGTTTGTCTTGTACTCTCGTTCCAGCGTTGCCTCCTTGTGTTTCCTGTCCTAGTGTAGTCTACTCCCGGTCTCGATTCTTCTGCCTGTCTTGGATTACGAACTTGCCTGCCGCTTCTCGGTGACAACTCTGCCTGTTTTGGATTACGAGCCTGCCTGACATTTACACACAATAAACTGTTGTTGAACTCTATTGCCCTGACTTCGTGTCCGCACTTGGGTCCTTGTATTTGCCGTTGTGACGAAAAACCTTCTGTACATTCAAATACATATTGAAGAGCATATTTCCCAAGCTCAATGTCCATTAGGACTGATTGAGAAAATTGTGCTTTAGCTTTCTATCCTTCTATCCAATGTCTATCATAGGCTTTAAATGGTGAGACAGTGAGTTTTATCACTGTTTATATTTGCAGTTTATGGAAGTCCTTCAAAATGTATCAAATATCAACTGAGTGTGTTTTGCAAATGTGCGCCTCACTCCATAAAAGTGGAAATAAAGCTTCTGCCTTCTCTCTTACCTCTGTCTCCCTTTACCCCCTTGTCTCCATCACCCCCATCCAGGCCATCCTTCCCGGGGGGGCCCATGCGGCCTAAGGGCCCTGCCATTCCAGGGACCCCGGGGTTTCCTGCAGGCCCCTGTGGACCAGGCAAACTGCAAACAAGCTGTGAGGAGAGGACGGTGGTGTTGCGATCTTTCCTTACTGAGGCATATGTTGACTGAGAGGAGGTTGTGGACAGCAAGGAGAACATCATGCATAGCTGGAGCATCTTGCTCGCTGAGGGGAAAAGACAACGACAAGAGAGACTTTCATTTGTGACGTGTGGCTTTTGTCTGTAGGGTGCACTGCTGGGTTAGCCTTGTAATAATAGATACCCCAGAACAACACATTTCTGCCCACGTTCGCTGATGATGTTTGCACCACAGGTACGAACTTGACTGTGGGGGAAGAAAACTGTTTGAGCCTATGCAAGGAAAGAATGGCGCGTAATGAGAGCTGCTCTGCATGCAGGTGCAGGACAAAATCAGTTATGTAAAAGTAAATGCAACCCAAAACAACAACGCTTTGGTAACACTCATTTCAACACAGGGTATCCAACAAAAGTGAAATATGACTTTAAGAGTGTATGGTGTTACTACATGCATATTGTCTTATAAGGGAGTATGGTGGTATGCATGTTGTCTATCTGAGACAAATGGGAATGGAAAACTCTTGCCACAATGTGTATTTATCTTATTATTAACAGTCCTTAATGAGCAGTAGCTGTTTCTATAATTGATGCATGCATTAGATTAAGTGAACAGACGGCAGCCTACAGCATGTTTTTCATGACAACACACACAAGATATGAATATCACGAGGGGGAAAAAACAATAAAAACTCACCAGCGGAGGAATAACAACAGCCCTTCGGCATTATTTAGAAATGTCCAAATCCTTCTATGCACAAACTTGCTTGCATGATTTTTCAACTTAAGGACGAGAAAACATTAACTGGAATAATTGCAGAGGTTTGGTGTATAGTGAATCATAACCCATAACATCCGCCCTGTTTAAGAGAGAACATTCTGCCAAATTCTTTCAGAGTGATGTAATTAAATTCAGCCCAGTGCATTAGCGTGTTACACAACTGAAGTGTTAAATGTGTTTCAATCCAAAATTAAGCAGAATGTTGAAATAAGATAGAATATACTAAATAAGGAACAGCGAGTCTATAAAGCCAAATGAAAACAATAAACATTGAAACATGGTGGTTTGCGCTGCGTAAAACACTATTCACAGATTGTTCTGGTTTCTGCACAGTGTGCCAAATGCTGAGCGCAACATACCAGCTGTCAGATTGGGTCAGCCATGCCTGCATCCAACTAAACAATAAACTGTTCAGTACGTGCAATGACAATTTGTTTTGCTGAGGAGGCCAAGACAAATTCTACAGCCCACCCACAGCATTGTTACATTAACTCATTGCTTCCAGAGAGCAATTTGACTTGAGGATTCATACATTTTTGTTTTAATACTCCTAAGTGTTGCTCAAATGTTTGTGAAACTCTGAAACCATGGACTTAACATAACATTATTTGTGTGCTGTCTGCAATACCAAGGACATTACTATATATTATTTTTCTGACCTACAATGTATATTAATAGCACATGGTAAATGGACTGCATTTATATAGCGCTTTTATCCAAAGCGCTTTACAGTATTTTGCCTCACATTCATACACTGATGGTGATGCTGCCATGCAAGGTGCGACCCACCACCAGGAGTTAGGGGGTTTGCAATCTTACTCAAGGATGCTTACAGGTTGGTCAAAACCAGGGTTCTAACCCGCGATCTTCCAGCCGGGAGCCCAAGGCCCAAACCACTCGACCATCCTGCCCCAATATTATGTGTATTTGGACAGATTTGCTGCATTTATTAATCTGCATTTGTCTATACAATTTTTTTTGGTAATTCTTAAATTGGTCGCTGATAAATATTTGTTATGCCATCAATATATTATTCTAGATAGATTATAATATTGCTATTATCAAATATAATTAAAAAGAACAAGATTGTGATAAAGAAAAAAGTATTAAAATATATTTGGCTATGAAAAGCATTTATTCAACCAAAAGCAGATTAATTAGCCTAAAATGAATAGATGAACAAATTTATTGAAATGCTTCCAATATATACACAAGTTACAGAAAATTCCATATTTAGAATTTGAAACATGAAGTCAAAAAGTTAAAATAAAAATGACAAAATGTACAATACACAGTTGGGTGGTGTTCAGGGTCACACCTGCCTCATTGAATGTGTATGCAAGCAAACAGCAAATGTCCTGCATTATATGATGTACAGACTTTAAAACCCATTGTCATTAAAGCAACTGCTCACATAAGACCACAGGGAAGGATTAGGGCAGTCAGGAGATCTGAGGGAAAAGACACATCTAATCACACGAAGGATGACATGGGGTCGTCTGCTCGACTGCGCTTCATGCGGAAGGCCTCCATCTCCGCCTCTGTGGGTTCCTTCACTTCCTGCAGGCTGTTGTACGGTCTTTTCCTCTCGTCCAGCTTCATGATGGCTTCCACCTGCTTCAGCCGCTTGTCTTCGGCGTCAAGAGCCTGGAGAGAGGAATCGACGGAAACCTAGTCAGTTACTGTGACGGTACGCGCACAGGCTTACTTAGCGTTTGTCTCTTCCAAATGTAGAGTCCGCTATACAAATTGAGAGCGAATAGACTTGTCAAATTCCCCAAATATCTCCTGGCATTTCGCTAGCTTACCGTTCTGTGCGTTTAAAAAGAGAATCCAATACTTCTGCACAGCCCTGGCTCCGTAAATAGGAGCATAAACAAAGTGGCGGACACCGTGCACTACGCTTTGCTGCGAAATGCGCTTTGATGTGTGGCGCGGCGCAACGGAGGGCAGCGGAGGAATATTGTTTTGAGCTCAAAGTTAGCAAGAGTTCTCGAAAAATGACTCAAGGCATCCGCCCGCTGAAAGAACTCTAGCGCTTTTTAACGGGGCGACGCCCACTGGCGCCGTCTGACGCGCATCAGGTTTAGAACGCGGTTCTATTTCTTGAGCGTCGAGCCAGAAGCATGCACTGAATATCTGCAGGTTTGAGCTCCTCAGTCAATTTGACTTCACCTTGCCGCACCGTCGAATGACGCCGCCCCTTCGCCCTGCCCTAAAGACCATTTACCTTCTGAAGCTTTGCCTTCTTTTTCTCTTCATCCTCTTCATCCTCGGAATCACTGCTGTCATGTTTCGAGTCGTGCTTAGAGTCGTGCTTCTTCTTGTTCTTCCGGTTCTTCTTTTTCTTCTTCTCCTTCATTTTCTCCTGGTGCAACTGTTAACAATGCACGCCACCGTGTCATTTGAGGGAATACTCAAAATACCGAAACTCTTTTCCAAATATGCATCAACACACTTATGTTAGTGTAACATGCTTTTTAGCTTGACAGCTTCTTTCTCAAGCACGTGTCTGTTAGCCAAAACGCCACGGACATTAACGCATGTGGACGTCACTCACTTGCAGCAGAGTCTTGATCTGTTCCTCCTCTTGGGGCTCCGCTGGCCCCTCCTCAAACGGAACACAGGCAGAGCCGCCCTACAGATGCAACACAAGCAGACAGCGGCAGGTCACATATGGCATTCAAAAAGGGTATAGTCGGCTATTTGGAAGCTATTTGGAAGCAAATACACTTTGTCAAGTTCACATAATACCTTCTTGAATTTCACTATCTTGTGTGTGTTGATAAAATAAATAGTTCAGTACTTCTACAAAGCCCTGGCTCGGTAAACAGGAATGTAAACAAAGTGGCGAACACCGCTCACGACAACATGTGGCTTCGCAATGCATTTCAATGTGTGGGGCGGAGCTTCTGAGGGAGATTGTTTTGATCTCAAAGTTACCATGCATTCTCAAGAATGACTAACCCTGCTTTTGAACCAGAAATCAACTGCAATACGATTAAACAAGCTCCTCTGATACGACCAAGTAAATCCACTTACTGCAGTTTTGATTCCAGCTTCTCCCGTGCAGTAACTCTGTTTGACCATGGAGTGGCAGCATTTGTATCCCCAGAAGCCATCCTTCCAGTATGAGCCCCAAATACACTAAAGAAGGAGGAATTCATAAGACTGGAACCCCAAAATTGCATGCGATTCTGAAGAGAGCAGCAAAGAGCACGGCCTCTACGCCACTATAGTCTAACAACGTCTCACTTACTGTGTGGTTGTTAGTGAGCACATCCTCCTCGTATTTAGAGCGAGCCACGGCCTTCTCCTGTCCCTTCAGCACGGCACCGTGGCGAGAGTACTCCACATAGTCCTCTGTCTGGGCCAACAGCAACTCTCGGGGAGGTGCGTTTAGATGCTCCTCGCCTCCATACTGTTTGATATATGAAGAAAAACAACTGAAAAAACTAGTGGGAAAAACAAATACATCAATAACGTACAATATGATATACACAGGCATATGCAAATCATGTTAATAGGTAGATTTATACCCTCTCGAGGATAGTCTCCTTCTGCTGTTCCTTGAAGTCCTCCTTCTTGACCTTAAAGGACTGGTGCAGCAGCTCCAGCTTCGTGGGGTCGGCCTGCAGATGCACCTCGGAGCCCTTCTCGTAGGCCTCCCATGCAAACACTGGAGCGCAGATGAAGGGGTTAACAGGCTGATGTTGGTATTGTAGGAGCATACTAACAGAGCTTTAGGACTGAACCCTATAACCATGGGTGTGTTCATAAATAAACCAATAATAAAACAATAAATGCAATTGTATCTTCACAGGACTGCATAGGAACCAAAATGCAAGTGACGTACGCTGCGTTTGAGCCATGGTGATGGTGTCTCCACTGTAGCGCACAAAGTTGTCTCCAGCATATCCCACTCTGTAAAGAATGAACAATCACATTTACTTTTTTTTTTTTTTTTTTTTCCCACTGTACCGTAGATTCAGTGTTTTGGACAGAATCGAACGTGCGCCGACTTTAAACTAGGATCCAACGAGAATCAACGAAGCTACAGCTAATCTGATTGCATCACTGTTGCTTGGCAACATTTTGAGCTTTGACTGACATGCTTTTAGACAATAGTATTTGTTTAATCAAAGAAAATTGACCGCTTCGACCACTGCACGGAACGCCATGACCAGCTCATGGTGTTCTGTTCTTGAATGCTAACGCTGTAGCAGTTGGTTCTCTCCACCAGGCACCGCTCTTTCCAACACTTTATCCAACATATTTAAACATGGTTTACTGACAAACATGAACATAAGACACTTGCAGGATACTTACTCTACATTATAAACATTTGTTTGATGTAACTGAACACATATTTATTGATTTTTGAGCTAAGGAAAAGTGATGCAACATGACATGACATTCGTGTCTTTTGCTCAAATTATTTTAGCTAATATACAAAAAAAAAAAAAACGCAAACATACTTTTTGTATAGATGTATTTGTTTGATGAATACTTTTATTTGTTATTCTCTAATTTAAAACATTGTTTGTTGTTTAAATAAGTTTTACATGCTTTTCCCCGTATAGACTGGTCCATCCCATAGAACTCCATTCATATTTTTCTCTCCCGGCGCCATTCCAAAGCCAGCTTGGCGGACCTTCGGTACTAACTGAGATCCTGTCTTAACGAAATATCTGATGGTAGTCAATCTGATTAGGCTGAAAGCAGGAGAAAACCCACTCTCTACCAGTATTTATAACATTTTGGACCCTGATGTAATTTGATTTCTGTGACGGATTTTACGTCAAGTGTACGGTACACCGTGAGTTAAAGTGGAAAAACGGAACACCGGAAGTCTACGGTAGTTGAGACAGAACAGCATCTTACTCATCAGGATTCATGCCAGTGTTGGAATATGGGTTTTCCCTCATAGCACGGGTCTTGGGGTCATAATAGGCGGAGTTGGGATCCAGATTCCTCAGGTACTATTATCATAAAAACAGACAACAGGTGTACACTTTTAGACTACCTCACAACTATTATGTGCCATTAAACAGTTCAGGCCTTCAGGTCACTCTAGAGTGTAAGAAAATGTTGCCTTCGCTACTACCTTAGCAATATCTTCTCTGATACGCAGATTCCTGACTGTGATTCTTCTCTTGGAGTCAAAGTTCTGACCGGGCATGTCGATGTCATCAGCGTACTTATCTTCATCCTCATCCTCACTGTTGTGTTCTCGTTCCTGTTCACAGGGAAGGTAACAGGAACGGTCAGTAGCAGAGAATTCAGTCCAGTTCACAGCACTCTTGTTGACCCATCTATCCCTAATAAAAACCATTCCTTTCCTGCTGCATGATTGACTTTAGAAAGGTTAAAGACATGCTGTTATTATACATTATTTTTCAGTATTGAATGGTATTTTTTATTTATAGTGTTAGTCCAGATGATGGCTGTCATTATTAACACATATTAGAATGTATCTACTTATGAACAATTCAGTTATTGACATTATGCACGTATAGTAAGTCTCTTTTGATAGAAGCATCTGCTATATATAGTAAAGTACTGAAAATGTAACTAAGAGGTAATAGCAGTCCATGTTCTAATAGTCTCATCCTTTTTCGTCCATTAGCAACACTGCTCAACGTCTGATACATATACCCCTGTAAGCTTGACAGCACTTTCGGAAGTGATAAGTGGATTTTCATTGGCTGTTAGCATTTTCACTCACACAAGTCTGTATCAGTAATTCTAGTGCAGTGCCTTATTTACAAATTCCACATTCCAGTTGTTCCCCCATTTATTTTAAGCAGTAACCGTAGCCTATTACTTACCTAATTACCTATTACAATAACTAGACTTACAAGACCTGGAAACAGCCAAGTCATTCTGTTACATTTCCCAAAAAAAATCCTCAGTGCAAGTCTAATCTATTCTACAGCCATATGAGCAGAACATACACTGTTCACACCAGTTAATTCAAATATTTGACTACAAACTAAACCAATTTCAAAATGACAAACATCATTTTAGAGAGAAAAGGTGGACACTTTGCACAGAGGACTTACAGACTGGTCCATGAGTTTCCCTGAGGCCAACTCATCCTGAAGCTTCTGGGCCTTCAATGTCCTCTTGGCCTAACAGACACACAAACGTTGCACATATAAGGAAATGGAAAAAAAAAAAAAAAAAGACCAGATGCATTGCATGCAGGAGCAAAATATACACTTCTTGTCTTACCAGGTCTACTTTGGCATACTCCTCGACAATTCGCTCGTGATCTTCAGGGTCGTACCCATTCCAGCGATCCCTCTTACCATCATAGTCCAATGACAGCTGGATCTGAGAATGCTCATCTGGAGCTATGCCAGAGCCAGTAAACCTTGCTCCGACTTTTCTGGGTCTCTAAAAACAGAACAGTGCATATCAGAAGGACACACACACACACACACACACACACACACACACACACACGTGTATACAGTACAGTATACATAAAATATTTTTCATGCTTATTGCAGAACCTTCTCCAATATTTAAGACACAAACAAAAGTATGAGTATTAATTGTATTTGCCTATAGAGTAAAGTGTGCACTATGACCAAGAATTGCATATAATAGTAATTTCCATTACAGTACTCTGTAAGATCAATAAATACTAGGGCTGTCCCAAATACCATTTTACAGGTTTCAAATACTTGATGGTATTTCCGAACGAGTATTCGAATACTCTTTCTAAAAAAAAAAACATTAAAAACACTCAACTATAA
>JAODOY010028769.1:0-22801 GCA_025399855.1 Forbesichthys papilliferus | reverse complement strand
ATTATACTGCTTTTAATACCAGCTAACAATATACAGCATTATACTGCTTTTAATACCAGCTAACAATATACAGCATTATACTGCTTTTAATATCAGCTTACAATATACAGTATTATACTGCTTTTAATACCAGCTAACAATATACAGTATTATACTGCTTTTAATATCAGCTAACATTATACAGCTGATATATAAAGCTGCTTTTAATATCAGACAACAATATACAGCTGATATATAAAGCTGCTTTTAATACTAGCTAACAATATACAGCTGATATATAAAGCTGCTTTTAATACTAGCTAACAATATACAGCATGCATTGTTGACACAGTGGTTCATATCACAGCTGGTGGTTTACTTTAGTGAAGTATTAGCAGGCAGCATTAATCAACATTTTCCACACTGGTGACTGTACTGAGATGAATTATTGCTGATGCGATTGAACACAAACACTACTGCTTGTTTAAATGCTGCCTGCTTGCCCTCTAATTAGCCAAGCTTTATTTCCTAAGCTTTATCCTAACATACATAGGTATTCATTTAGCTTGGGTTTAGTTCATTTGTTATATTGAAGACTGTTCTTTGAGAGGGGAAATCAACAGAACTTTAGATTTGATTTGTCACTTTCAGAGGAGCAGACAGAATTCAGAAAGGTGGGAATGTAGAAGTACATTTTCTGGGTAAAGTTGATGGCGAATGTATCCAGCATCAAGAAACAAATTGACCCACAGGGCCAACAATGTGTGGCTTGACAAGTCTGGCCTCTCCTCTTCAAGTGTTTGGCTGTTATATCTGTTAAAGAACCCGCAATCCTTAGGTGGGTGAGTGTTCAATGAATTATGGTTATTTCCACATACCCTTTTTTTGGTGATTGTGTTGTGAACATTTACTCTCCCAGAATGAAACAAGTGCTAAGGTATACGCTAACTTTGTATTTCCCCCAAAATTCATCTGTTGCTTATCATAAAACATCTTGTAAATTCTGAAAACGGTAGAATGTTTCCAATGGTGGAACAAGGCATCAACGCGCCCCAACGCAGAGCAGTTAAAGCGAGCCCTTAATAATAATAACCTATATTAAAGCAACCAAATTTAAACGCCAACAGCTAAATGCGCTGCACTAGCCTACTGATGCCAAATACCTGCATTGCAAATATAAGCATTTTAGGAGATCATGTATAGTTTCAAGACATGTGACAACTTTATACTCAAACTTATATTAGTCTAAAAGCATGAAAGCAGTTTGTAAACAGTCAATATTGAGCACAAAAAACATACAGTTAACAGTCTGAGAGAATATTGCATATGTTATTAGAGAATGTTAATCACATTATTCAAAAAGCAAATCAGATTTTAAATGCTGATGAAATGTGTGGCACGTCATGCCAGGGGCATTTAAAATTCTGTTTGGATATGAAAGAATGTGATTAACAGTTTCAAATGGCTCTTATATACACGCATTTTTCAGAAATCTTCAAAAGGCTATTATAATATACACGCATTTTTCGGAAACCTTGTAAGAGTGGTGAGCCCTCTGGCCCTTCAAGGCATTCATTGAATTCATTGAAGAAGAAAAGATGAATCATATATTATTGATATGTAATACAATACATTTGATTTTGAGATAATGATACATTGGTAAGCCTATATCGAGGGGTAAGAACCAGAAGGGCTGATGTGACATTGTGGGTGAAACGGAGATGTATATATACAATTAAAGCTCTTGATTAGCACTCTTTTCTACTGCAAAAAGGGCACAGGTGAATTACTACTACTATATACTACTATACTGCATATGCTACTATATATGCTACGACTGTTGGTATGACTGACCAAAAATAGATCTGGAACTTACGTTAAAGGTGCCGTAAGCGATGCTGTAGAAACATTTTTTTTATATAAACTCTTTAAAACAAAAACACTCCGCCCCACACATTGTCAAAGGGTGAGGATAATGTGTGGTGCGATCTGCACCACCATGTTTGTGTTCCCAATTCTCAATTACAGAGCCAGGGCTGTGTAGAAACACCAGATTATGAACGGCTAGCTAGAAGACAAAAAGTGTATTATGCTGCTTTCACATGGAACACGTCAAACACTTTCTGGACGGCAGAAGTATTAACTTCTCGTCGTCTATGTTTTCTAAGTGTCTGATGGAGCTACGGGCACCAATCACAGGTTGTGTAGTTAACAGACGGTAAAGAATCATGGTAACATAATGTCTCTTCTGGGCTGGTGCGGGGTGACAGTGGCGCAGCGGGTAGATCCAGAGGTCCCTGGTTCAAACCTGCTAACTTCACACCAAGTGTCAATGTGTCACTGAGCAAGACACCTACCCCTAACTGCTCCCCCTGGTGGTCAGGTGGCACCTTGCATGGCTGACACTGCCATCGGTGCGTGAATGTGTGTGTGGGTGAATGTGAGGCTATACCGTAAAGTGGCCGGTAGAACAGCGATATGTAAATGCAGTCCGTTAACTGTGTACCTCCACACACTGTGTCCGCAGACTCCAGAGCTGGGGAGGGGGCCCCGGGGACGGTGGACCACGCGGTCATTGGCGGTGTGGTGGCCGTGGTGGTCTTTGCCATGCTCTGTCTACTCATCGTGTTGGGACGCTACTTTGCCAGACACAAAGGTACGTGCAGGGGCACATGCCGTTTAAAGTTTCAGCTTTAACTCATGCACACATAAACACAGATGTTGTAATATAAAAATGTAATGCTCCGTTGGAGGCAAAGCCATCGAATATTCATGTTTAGATTTTTTTTCTTGCCCTTTTAAACTGTTATACCGGTATTGGCCCGCCTTCTTAAAAGCGTCTTGAAAGGCATACCTAAAACATATCTATATTTTTAAATCATGCCTATTATACACAGTAGGGAATATGATATGTAAAAAAGAGCAGTCTTTTCAGTTTTTACCTCAGCAGCTCGTGTCATTTTTCATGTGAACGCATGTTAAATTTAGATTTGAAGTGGAATCGCTAGTTGCTGGTTCCTCATTGAACTTGGCAAGGTTAATTTGAAGGGGAGCCCTTAACATGGCCCAACACCGCGAGCTGTTGCAGAGGATCGATTACCATATGCCAATCTTGAATGACAAATGAGCCGTCCGGTGGCTAGTGTGAATACCACAGCTAGCTCGCGCTAAGGCCTGCGTACGCGTGTCCCTGGCAACAGATCCCCCTAACTGTAATGAGGCTGCCACGCGGGAACGTGTCCTAAACCTGTCGCCCGTGGCTACACGGCTGTCACCTCCACCTCCTCTCCTCCACAGGCACCTATTTCACGCACGAAGCCAAGGGTGCGGACGACGCGGCCGACGCGGACACGGCCATCATAAACGCCGAGGGCGGCCACACCAACTCGGACGAAAAGAAAGAGTACTACATCTAACGACCACAGGACTCCTCGAGATGGGGGGCGGGGGGGGGGAGTTGTTTGGTTAGGAAGAAGCAGTTTAGAGGAAAGACCTGGATTTAAAGCTGTGTTTAGTCTAGTCTGCAGCTGTACACGGTGTGTGTGTGTTTAAAAGTAAAACATTTAAAAGGTTAAAATACAAATAGAAAAGGATGAATGATGGGTTTAAGGGGATTTTTTGGTACATTGAGAAAGTGGTGTGGGGTCAGGGGACGGGCCAGACTTTGCCAGAAATCACTGTAGAGACCTACACCATTTGACACCTTCCTAAACTGCTGGTACGAATTTTTATTTCAGCCATTTGCAGAAAATTCTGTGCCTTGTTCTGAATTTGTTTTCCGTTCACACTTGGATTTGTGTTGGGCTTCATTAGCATAACCCTCACGTTGCCGCTACCTTAGTTAGCAGTATGCTGTTGGCTTTCATATACTGTAAGGTACAAATGACTAAGCCACCTCACACCCTCGTGTGTGTATACATGTCCCTCCCTCCCTGCATAACAAAAGCTCCAAAAGAACCCATTTCGAGTGTCGGCCTACTGTGATTCGTCTCAAGCCACAACCTAGTCGAAAAATGCATGGAAAGCTTTACATATCATTGCTAAAAGGAAATGTATCCTCTTAGTTTTATTTTCCCAATTCAGCATTTAAGCAGAATTCTCTTAAATGCCATCTTGTGTTTTTTTAAACACACAAGTTAAGTTTAAAACAAAAACAAAACAAAAGATGTCTATTCCCCTTCAAAGTGCTGAACGTTTTTTTCTCGTTGTGCTTTAACTAAATTATCAGCTGCTCTGAACAAATAACAACAAAATAATTTGAAGTTGTTACCAGTGATCTGTCATCCAAGATACTACTACTCTATAATCACCAGGTCAGTCATGCTATACTGGCATACAGTACACAGCCTCAGTGTCAATCATATGAGCAACAGTCAACACATGCAAACATCTATAATTATGTAACACTTTAAATTATCATTCAGATCACAGCCACAGGATCCAAAATAACTGATCCCATTCTAACTCATAGAGACACGGTCCAGCTCTACAGTCATGTAAATTAAGGCAATGGAAAAGCAGCTACTCCGTACCAGGAAATATTTTTTACTACTTGGAATGACATAGAAGTACTTTGGTGAATTTTGTTATATCACACTTTATTGTGATTTCACTTCGTTCAAATTGGAATTGGTTGGTATAACACGTAGCAAAGATCAACTACTGTGTCTCAAAACAAAGAAATATCATTAAATATCCTTGTTTTGAGACAGTAGTTACATTACGAGACTGTATAGCAATCACACTGCATTATTTTGAAACTATTTTAGATTGCATAAACATTGAGTATTTGCTGCATGTGTACATTATACAACAACATATTGTCAAGCTTGATCATGCATAATCTGCCAAAACACACTAAGGATGTGTTTCCTAGTGCCACTAGGGGTGTTTTGAGGAATGCCA
Organism: Forbesichthys papilliferus; assembly: GCA_025399855.1. Classification (NCBI taxonomy): domain Eukaryota; kingdom Metazoa; phylum Chordata; class Actinopteri; order Percopsiformes; family Amblyopsidae; genus Forbesichthys; species Forbesichthys papilliferus. The sequence goes on along the minus strand of JAODOY010028769.1, from coordinate 17,917 downwards.
AATGTAATCACGCTTCATTTTATGTACTGTTGTGCTCCATGAATGACAGTTTTGTGCCCTTGGTTTCCTAAGATGCAGGATTCAATACTTTCACATCTGATGAAAACATTTTTACAGTGAGGCCGAGATTACACCACAGTTGTTCACAACAGTAACAGATTTCATGCAGGACATAGGTTACGCTAAAATACACATTTCAGTCTAGTGTATTATTTGGGTTTGTGGTTAAGACTGAATGAAGGAGAAATATTCTGGTACATTTTAATGGGAAATACCCAAATTGCTATCTTTGAGTTGAAAGTGCTATATTTTTGATAGCAACGTAATATTGTTGTCCCTGTTTTAATAGAGGGTCGGGGGTAAGGCAAATTCTTAGCTTTCTGTTGCATGAAGGTTTTTGTAAAGTGGATAAAGAGGGGGGGACACTAACTATGAGAGATGTGTTGTCTGTAAAACTATTCTGCTGTTTTTTATGTTAAACATTTTAAATAGAAATATTGTATTTACAAAATGAGTTTCCACTTAGTTAACACTATGCTGATGACACTGTTGTGTTTTGTGTGTTTGGGTCGGGAGGGACCTTGATGGTTTTACTGTCTTTACATGTTCTTGTTGCTTTATGAATCACAGAGCAGATTTCCATCTGTTAGATTGAGATTGTGTGTATTTATCAGTGAGCACTATTGCTTCAGTGATGTGTGGCAGATTCCATTCAAACAGGACTCAAAACTCGTGCTTGCCAGTAAAAGAACAGAACTCACTATTGTCGTTTCCCTTATAGATTATTTATTTATACCCCTTAAGTGTCGTGTTCTTCCAAATGTTTTTCTGAATTGTAATTGGACCCGTTTCTCTCCAGCCAATGTAAAGAGAGAAAAACTAAATAAAATATGGTGAAAATGAAATTCTCAAAGGCGGCAAAAAAAGGTTTTACTTTCATAGCAGAATATTTATTTTAAGATGTTTTTTTTTTCTTTTTCTTAAATTAATAGCACCAGGAAGACAGTTCAAAAGGGGGTCATAGTGTATTTAGTGAGGGTTGTTTCTGTCCTCATAATAGACGCCATTGATCATGTCCTGTCTCAGGTTCATGCGTTGCTGAACAATTTGACTGCATCTCAGGTAGAATGCAACGTTAAAGGCCGCCGCCCACTGGCGTCGTCGTTCGGCGGTGCGTCAAGGAACGCAACGTTCAAAAGGTAAAGCTAAATTGACGGAGGAGCTGAGAAACTTGCAGATATTCAGTGCATGTTTATGGCTTGACGCCCAAGAAATAGAACCTCGTTCTAAATGTTGTTGTCGACGTGCGTCAGTTGCTGCCAGTGGCCCCGTTAAAAATAACTAGTTCTGAAATCCTGGCGCCTGTTGACGTGCGTCGACGCCGTCAGTGGGCACTGCAGCATCTGACGCGCGTCAACGCCAACGTTTAAAACGCTGTTCTACGTCTTGAGCGTCAAGGCATAAACATGCACTGAATATCTGATAACGTTGCATTCCTTGACGCGACCCTGCCAGCGGGCGGCAGCCTTTAGGCCCCACCTGTCAGTGACATCAAATCAAGTACACAATGCGGCAGCATCATCACAGTACGATACGTTATTTTAGATCCAAAAGTCAAACCTTCGTGAAATATTTTGCATATGAGCTGTACATGTTTAATGTATTTTACTTAATATTTGGTGCACTGTATAAATGTGTTAAGTATTGCTTTGTGTTGACATAGTTCACAAAGGATTAGTACTCTCGTCTGTTAGAACAAAGCGGGAGCGGAGGCGTAAAATGGCTGTACAATTGTCAGTTCCAGCACACTGTCGCCTTTCTTTACTAAGTTAACGATTGTTTATTTCCCAAGAGGTTCGATTGTTTACCACTTGTTTCAGATATATTCTTTATGTCTTACTGCTGTCCTTGGGAAATGTTACTGTGTATTAATGGAGAAAAAGTGATCCACATTCCCATACACATTTTGTATTGGTTCATAAATAGACATTTTTACAAAACAATGAAGTGTTCTTGTCTTAATAAAAAAAAAGAAAAAAAAAAAGAAAAGATATAAATGTTCAACATATTTGGTGTTTCTTTTTTCTCCCTGCTGTGGCCCATGTGACTTTGTTATGCCATGTCCGCTCTCATTATTCATTAAAATGGGGTCATTTTTGTGCAATGCCAGTATGATCCACAAGCTACGACACCTGCTGTCAAACTGGTAAAACCAATTTGAAAAATGACTATGCGCTCCTGTGAGGCCTTGAGAAGTGGTTATTTGGCCGGGCTGTTGGCTACTAGTTCATGCCAATGGTACGTTCGTGAATAATGGGATTTTGAAACGTGCCAAAGCCCCTGTGTTGATTGCTTTTAAAATAAGGTTTCTAAGAAGAGAGGTCCTTGAATACGACACATTCTGAGTTAACATTTCTTCTGTTCTATTTTCAACGGAGTAACTGGATCATGTTGATCCTTCAAAAATGAATTATGAAACAAACTAAGCATTTGATTTGTTAAATATCAAAGAGGATACTGTAGAAGAGAGAGACCCCGGAATCTGAGCTGGGAATCGCTGCATAGAATAAATGTACGTTATATAACGCTCTCTCATATCCTCAAGTAAATATCTCGCAGCAAAAATGTTATAAAAACTTTATCACGCGTCTAAAATAACATGGACATATGAAACAAACGGCCCCTTAATTAATAGAAATGCAATGCTCCGGGGAGAGCTTGTAGAGCTCTAATGAATTCAACAACATTCACACCCGTGCTGAAAATCCATTTTGGTGCTCCTCAGTCAGGGCTGCTGTGTGCATTCTCAACCAGCATCTTGTATAAATTGAGATTCTGTTTATTGATTTGTACACAGAATATTTCCAAGCCATGAGACAAACGATCAGCAAGAAACAAGACCATGCTCCTGGATTCATGGGAATGTCAGTCAGCCTGTTGCCATAGAGACAAACATATTTCTGATTTGATTGTTGCAACTCCATTCCTCCACCACTCACCTTCCCCTCCCAGAAGGGTTGCCCCCGCTGGTTTGGAGGGACAACTACATGAGTGTTGGAGGGGCTTATGCATGCACTGGCGTCAGCCAGTCTGCGATGATGTTTTGGATTAAGACTCAAAAAAAGAGGACCCCTCTTCCTGTATTACACATTTGTGTTTCCGCGGAAACACGGTGTTCTGCGGACAACATAACGTCCTTTTATTATATTAACTTACATTTTAAGTAAATATTATATCAACGTAATGCAATCTTTAAAAGGTTGTTATGTTGCAAAGTTTTCATTAGTTATTAGTTAATTCTCATTAAAATGCTATGCATTGTGTAATTACCAGTCCAGTCAGTTGCAGTTTTGGTTACTTTGGTATATTCTACTTTGACACACAGTCACATGTCATTGGACAGAAAAAGAGCACATTGGGCATTAGAGGGCAATATAATAAGGTCCTGACAACCAATTTAAACATTGAAGAAATGCGAGTGCATGTGTGTGCGTGTGTGTGTAAAGGTTAAAGCTGTTATATCAAGCAATGCAGCCTAGCAGATTTCTCAACATGGTCTGCATTGTAATAGCATTTGACTCAGCCGAAGGACGGCTATTTTGATTATAATCTTCACGATTTACAGGGCACTCACTATCAGACTATACCATATAGGGCACATGCCCCAGGTCATTAAGATAAGAGATGTCTGAAGGGGCTAATCACATCACGAGTGTGACAATAAACAAATCACTCAAAGTTCATAGCTAAGATATTAGCAAAGTGATACAATCGTATGGTCCTTCAGTAATCAGAAACCTTGCAAATGGCTGCTTGAAAATCCTCACACATACTAATTTAGCTACCTGGCTATGTAATCACGATATGGTAAAAGGTTATGATAAAATTGATCATAGTAATATACAATAAATCCGATTTGGACCGTATTATTGGTTGTCTTTGGGTAACTTTGGGTACAGTATAACTTAAAGGTATAGTCAGCTATTGCAAGCTAATTGTAATACACATTTTATCAAATTCACAAAATTTACCAAATTTCTCGCATTTCACTATGTTACGTTCTCTGTGCGATTTGAAAGAAATAATCTAATACTTGTACAAAGCCCTGGCTCCGTAAATAGAAGCATAAGCAAAGTGAACACCGCTCTTATCAACAAAGCCATAGTACTACACTTTGCTTCACAATGTGTTTCAATGTGTGTGGCGCACTGCGGAGGGATATTGTTTACATTTGAGCTTGAAGATAGCAAGTGAAAATATCTGCGCTATACAGTACAAAGTGCCTTTGTATTGTATACCTGGGCCGGTATTTCACCAGGTATGAGTCCCGTCACCAAGACCAAGGGAGTGGACCTTTTCCTGGTTTGATGTGAGAGCCCCAATTCATTCTACACATTTTTTTTCTGTATTTCAAAATGATAGGAAATCATATTCAATTTACAAGAATATATAGTTTATTTAAATGTGATAGAACAAAAACAATTCTGTATAACTTGAATACAGTAAATATCACTTTTCAACTGCTTAAAAAACTGTTTAAACGTTTGTGACTGAGTGGCAAATCACAGGAATGAGGAAAAACCATCTCAAGAGTAGTAGGGATTCATGTATCCAATGTTATTAATGCAGTCCTACAGGTGTATGTCATTAAGACTCCCCACCACAACAGTTGACATGTTTTTCTTTGTTATTGGTGTCAATTTGAGTCTGGGGTCCTGGTCTTGGGAGGAGTTTTACTCAAATGGCTTTTGATGTGAAAAGCTGTCTACATTAACAGGCTTTCTCTGTAGAACTCTTGGTCAAGTTTTATATGTGTACGGTCTTTCATTTATATTTTAATAAAATAACTTAATTATTATCTGTACTGAAACATTTATAAAAGTCATTTCTTTTTAAAGGGTTATGGTTTGTAAAAATCCTGAAAAATATTTTTATGGTACAGAAAATTACTGTTTTCTTTTTTCTTTTCTTTTTTTTTTTACAGTTTTATATATTTTTAATTTGACAGTATTTCCCAATTTTTTTTACAGTTATTTTCAGTTTTTTTATATATATATATTTATTTTTACAGTGTAGTCAGCAGCAAATATCAAGGTCTCCCCCTCACTTCCCGCTAGGCGGGGGTTATCTTTGGCGTTTGCTTGTCCAGAGGCCCCCCTGGTGGGTCGATCTGGCCATGAATCCACTGATATTTCCCTGTTAAAATATTTTATTTTATGCTTACTTAACGTAATAGGTTGTGCAAGTTGTCATTTTCTTTCGTACTGTTCATTCGGTGGATAATTGATCATTCAAGTTGTTGTAAAACATAATCATCATCAATACATCAATTAATTAATTTATTCATCAAATATACATATGTACCCGAGTTCTCCTATATATACTATTGTTCTATATTCTCCAATCAACAACATTTCATATGTGTAGGTGAATTAAAGGAGTATCTTCGACATGTTTATACAACTCCAGCATGTAAACAAAAGGTGTAAACTCCAGCATGTAAACAAAAGTTGTAAATTCCAGCATGTAAACTCCAGCATGTAAACAACAGGGGTTAACAACAGGTGTAAACTCCAGCATGTAAACAACAGGTGTGAACAGGCAATTAAGGGTGAGTCTTGACCAATGGTAATTTTCAAACAACAAACAGCACAAGGTTCTGGAAGCCTATCTGTTTCCTAAGGCTTGCTTCTAGTCGTCGAGACAGATTTAATCATTCATTTCATTCAGATATGGACCAAGTTCCCCTTACAATTACATGCTTATTAAATTAGATTCCTTTTGGTGATTAAGAGTTTCTAATTATGGCTTACTCATTATGGTATACCATTCATCATTGTACTATAAGGTTTAAGGTAATGTATCAATAAATAATGTTTTCCATTCCAAAGTAAATTTTTGCAAAGAGCGAATAGTTACAGCAGTTATCTTATGTCAACAATTACTTAAAAGTACAATGTTTTAATATTGTGGTTTATTTTAAGTTGGATATTTTTTGAGGGGAAATATTTTTTTTTTAATTGAATTCCCAAACGTTTCTTGCACACTTGAGCACATTGGACTTGGTTGGTGAAATGGGATCTGGGGACCTAATCCAGACCACATTTACATGAGGAGAACAGGTATATATTGTTGCAGCAGTTAATACAGCAGTTACATTATTTTGTTATGAGCTTTTACTGGCTTGATGGCCAATAAATGTTTTACAGAGAAAGGACATTGTCTTTTTTTTATACAAGATATTTTTGCTTGTAGTAAGCTATGATGACAAAAAAAATGTAGTTGTAAAATGACGGGCATTATCCATTAAATCTCTGGGGGAATCTTAACAACAGTCGTAACAACTTGCTTGTTTTCACTTTTTAATGCACGTGATATAATCAATGGACAACTTGCTTTCAACATGTGGATTTGAAATTAGCAGCACTGGTATAAATAATGGGTCAGAATCATGCATAGGACCAGAGGTGTCTTCAAGGGCTCCAGCCTGCTTAAAGAGTTTGTACACCAGTACGTGTTTGGTGGACAAATACAATGTGTGCCTTGGGTGAGCTGGCCAGGGAAACATTTTTCTCTCCAGCTGTAGGGCAAGACAAGGAACAAGCCCAAGGCTATACCGGTACTTCTGCCGTCGGTTTAAGAAACCCGTGAGGGTGTCTTGGCCTGTGTTTCATGTCAAACCAGGATGGACTTGACACCAGGACCTGCTCAAATGCCCCACTGCGGTTTATACCCCCGTAAGACACTTGACTACCTTACCAGTGATGTGAATATATCTAATGTCTATGTGTAACTCTCAAGGTTTTTGCCCATTTGATTTGCAGAAGGCTTTTTGATTAAAAGGCTAGTGTTGGTAGTACATTTGTGAACATGTTGTGACTTGGGGGCAAGTAAATCACAAATACTTTTCATTGTTAATGGGCCAAGCTAAAAACTCCGATTATGTTTTAGGAACTATAGAACATGTTTTTTTTAATGGAAGCAGCTGTGCAGACGTTATTATCATTCATGCAATTATTTGCACCATTGGTTGCAGTTCGATTAATTAAGGTTTTATCAAATGTGTCCTGTAAACAAGTTCACTTAGTTTCAATCAAAGAGCCTCATTATTTATTCATGCTATTTTTTAGATGATAAACTATGCCCTTTTATTGTTGGGTTTTAGATGGCTTTTATCTAATCTAGATATGACAGAATATATGGGAATATAACACTGTCTTTCTCTAATCTGTTTCTCTTTTTGTTTTCATTGTTTTCATATTTTAAATTTAATTGGTTGAGGTGAAGGAGCGATCATAAGATACAAAATGTATATTTATCCACAAATGTTTGGTTATCGATGTGATAAGACCTGGACAAACATGCACTGCAGAAGTTATATTCATGAATTATGAAGTGTGAGATAGCTGCCTATGTAATGCAATATGTGGTTAGTCTAATAATACAATGCGCTGTACAGTATGCCCCCTGTATTATTTTGTAGAAGTGTAGCTAACAGTAATTACAGCTGTGTGTGATTCCTCAAGGCAACTCTGTAAGTTTAATGGCCGGTACAGGCACAAAATGGCACAGACAACAACTACATCAACAAATAAGTAGAGCTAAAGCAAGTTGAGATGTAAAGATAAAATGTTATTGAATTCGGTGACCGTTGGTCAACAAAAACTCACAGGAGGACCTGTCCAAACTTCTGGAAGCCTGCTTTAAGAGAGAGCCAAAATATCACAGTGGTCTCCTGGGTGAAAAGTCCTAATATTGGTCTTCTCTATTTGGTTTACTTTGTCTCTTAGGAGGCAAATGTCATTTGGATTTGAGGTGTTACATCACCACTTATGACCATGACCCAATTGTTTTGTGCATCTCCCTGTAGGCCTTTCATCTATCAAAGCTACTGTATTCAGACTTGTTGAGCTCTGGAATGGGAAGAGAGTGCCTTCTTGTGGCCAAATTGGGAAATGTATAATCATATACAATCACAATGTTTTGACCCTACTGTACTTTAATTAAGAAATAGTCATTGGATGTGCAAATAAAACACTCTAATATTATTTGCTGGTGACCAATTGAGAAAGCAATATGTAAAATTGTCTCCTTGTGTGAAGCACTAAACACATAATGTGGGCGTGTATCCATATCACACACGAAGACGTCAAGCATTAATGATACATAACGTTATAGCGCAGTAGCCTATAGGTGTCAGTGAGACAAGCCTGCACCTCAAATCAATGTAACTGTTGCTGAAGATCAGCCCACAGCCAGGTAGGCCGAATGCAAAAGCTTTCTTAGCTGCTAGGGCATAATTAGCCATGTTGAATGACCACTCGCATCCATTTATTGACAGTTAGCACAATACAGCAGAATCCTGAATATCAAGCTAGTGGCATTAGCCACGTCCTCTAATCCAAGGTGAATTAATTAAAGCTGACTTGATTTATTTAGCACTCCCTTTTGCTTTTGTCTTCTACCTTCCTCCCTCTCTCTCTTTCTCTCTCTACCTCGCACAAACGCCGCCAGGGATTCATTTATCTTGCTGATTGATGATGAGAAGCATATCCCCCACAACAGCACTAAATTAAAAGCGATTGGGGACAGAAGGGATAGAACATCAACGTCCATTTATCCCAATCAAATTTCACAGTGGTCCCTCGAAGTCCTGCCAAAACATTATCTAGATTGTCTCCTGTGTGACAAAAAAGCACTGCCTGTTGCCATGGGCGCTCTTGTGATTCTGAAATGAAATAAACCGTATAATAAATAAATAACTCAACCCTAACATTTGAGTATTTTTTAAATTTTTCTTATTAAATGTAGTGTTGTTTTTAATCTAATTTGTAATGATTTTCAAGGTTGTATAATTATCTGTGTGGGTTATACTGTGAAAGAAAATCATGATTTAGAGTTTGTTTCAGGTTCTGGTGATATTCCTCCCAGTTGACCTCTGAGCACAGAGGAGAGAGAGAGATCTTCTGCTCCTCCTCTTCCTGGCAGGTGCTTGAAGTCCTAGTGAGCAAGCTTCTCCCATTTCTGCTCCTTCAACTGCTGGCCGGAGGTCACATGTCGTCTTCTTATTCTCAGCCGGGAGGTCGTTGCTATAGGTGCTCTCCTGCTCCTCCCAGGACGGTGGTCTTCCAGTCAGAGACCATCTTGAAGTCTGTGAAGCTCCAGGCTAGTGGTCTTCCAGTCAGAGACCATCTTGAAGTCCCTAAAGCTCCAGGACGGGGGTCTTCCAGTCAGAGTCCATGTTGAAGTCTCTGAAGCTCCAGGACGGTGGTCTTTCAGTCAGAGACCTTGTTGAAGTCCCTGAAGCTCCAGGATGGTGGTCTTCCAGTCAGAGACCATGTTGAAGTCCCTGAAGCTCCAGGATGGTGGTCTTCCAGTCAGAGACCATGTTGAAGTCCCTGAAGCTCCAGGACGGGGGTCTTCCAGTCAGAGTCCATGTTGAAGTCTCTGAAGCTCCAGGACGGTGGTCTTTCAGTCAGAGACCTTGTTGAAGTCCCTGAAGCTCCAGGACGGTGGTCTTCCAGTCAGAGACCGTGGTGTCCATGAAGCATCTGCTTGTACCTTGATCTCCTCCACCTCTCCACACACAGGCTCTGAGCGGGGAGGCCGTTTCCTGGGCCTGTGCAGACTTCTCTGCCCTCTGCTCGACCAGCCCATTCATCCACATGATGTATTTGTTCACACCCTGTGTTCCCTCCATCATGTCTGCATGCTTCTGCTGATACTGTGCTATCTATCGCTACCCATAATGCTCCTCTGCTGCTGCAGCAGAGTTACGGAGCTGTCTCTCTCCACCTCATTCCCTCCTCTGACAATAATAATGGACCTGGTGGTGGGACCAATCACAACACGACAAGTACTTTGACATCATCTTGTATCATATAAATGATTATACAGTAGTGTATGTGTACTACTTCAATCACATGTACAGATAGACAGTATATAGTAGCCTATAGCCGTCTGCTGAAGGAAAGCCATGATTATCAGATGTATTCCTGCAGGCGTATGAAACTTTTATATCCTGCAGAAATGTCTTCACTGCAGGAATGGGTTGTGCAGTACTTCTGGCAATAGTATTTGCAGTAAGAGAATAGTAAAAGTATGTAATAGCTGCATTAGCAAAGCATTAGGGGTGTACAGTACCCTTATTCTTTATATTTATTTGTTGTATTTTGTATGGTTATGTTTTTGTGTCCAGTCCATTATAAAAGAGGGTTCAAATATACTTTTCACTGTTTGCTGTCAAGGTTTAGCTCTGCTGTCAATGTATTTTTATCTGTTTGGAGGATGTTAGGTTTTGTATGTCTGCAACTGGAAATGTTGGCGTTCTCTGTGGCATTATTCAACCTATTTTCTCACCATCACAAAGTTGAAGAAATAAAAGGTTACAGCTTCTTTCATCAAGAACTAAAGCTGTTCAGCTAAAATGGAAAGAAATGTTATTGTTACTTGATTGTTCCAACAGTTATTTCCCATTTGCTAAACTAATAGTAGAAGAAGTATCAAATTGGACACTTTCGTAGGTTTTTATTATGACCAGGAGTCAGAGGTAGCTTGTTCACACTGCAGATCACCAAAAATATTCAGTCACGCATGCTATATACAATATATGAGTAATATAACTATAGCATTGCTTCAAGGTCATCCAGCAGTGCTGGTTGGACGGATTCTTTGCCAGACTTGCTTCACTCAAATTCATTTCCTGCAGGGATCTGCGCTAGATCTGGGCTAGTGGCTGGAATTTAGAACATCGAGGGTGCGGGACAGTCAAGTAGCTAGGGTGGTTGCCTTCCACCTGAAAGGTCATACCTTTCTGGCCTATCTGTAAGCATCCTTAAGCAAGTTGCTGTCAGGTTTTGGAATATTATTTCCCATCCCTGATGCTTCATGGGATATTTCTTCTCCCCTGTTTTGACAAAATATATGCTTTTGTTTGGTTCAAGAAGGGCTGCATTAGAAGGCATGTTGTGTGTGTGTGTGTGTGTGTGTGTGTGTGTGTGTGTGTGTGTGTGTGTCTTGTTTTCTACATTGACAGGATATTGTTAAGCCTTTTCTACTGTAGGCTACTGTTAACCATAATACAGTTGTATCTAATAGGCTGGCTGACCCCTATGTTGTGAGTCACGTTCATGTTTATTTACTTCTAACTTTACAGAAGTAACCGCATAAAATGTTTAAATATATTGCAGTTATGCCGTACAGTTTTGAAGGTCATTTTTAGTTATTAAGATAATACAGAAGTTTTCCAATGAGGAAATAGAGGCCACAATCCGATTGCCAGTTTGTGAACAGAGCCACATTTTCAGTCAAGTCTGTAAATGTGACTGTAGAGTGTAGAGGCTGATAATTCTAGCAAAAGCAGAAATGTATTAGCGTGGTGTAACCAGACCCAACATGCACTTGGTGAGTAGGGCCTGGGCATGCTCCTTTAGGAAGTGTTAACAGTCTTTGCATCCTTATGGACGTATAGTTCTCTGGTTAATTATGAAACCATTGGACAGCCTCTATCCATTTGGCGTTGCTGCTACTGTTCTGATCGCCTCATCTAGCTCTACCACCATTTTGAAACACACTTACTTGACCTCAATATCATGGCACTCAACCTACCCTGATTGGTCCCCCAGCAGGGTGGCTGTAAAGCGAGCAGAGTTTCCAGACTGTAGTCTCAACTTAATGTATTTCAGCTGAGAGCAATTATGGGGGGGCAGAGCCAGGCTACAAATACACTGGGCAGTATGGGTGCACGATATTGACAAAATGGGATATTGCGATATTCATCATGAACATTGCAATATCAATATTAATTTCACTACTTTTAAACAGAAGTAAAAACACAAAGGTTATGGGAAAATGCATCAACATATTTGCATAACACATCAAGCAACACATTTTCAACTGACAGTCATATTGGACTCGTGCAACAACAATAATTCCAAGCTACTGAGAGAGGCATTCTTATTGTCCACTAATGTTCCCTTTTCTATCTCTATTATGTCATTATCTCCCTCAGCCACACATCTTACTGTTCTGTCTAAATCAAACACAACTAAGCCAAACAGCCAATGGACGCATCTCTCCACTAAATAAACTCCATATTGCACTTCCTGCAACATTTTCAATATGATATTGCGCGACGTGATATTGCGATAACGATACTGAGTCGATATATTGCACCCCTACTGGAAAGTCACTAATTACAGATGCACTATTGGAACAGTTAGTTAGTTAGTTAGTTAGTTAGATAGTTAGTGAGTGTAACAACAAGAGGTTGTCACAGTTCACACATGCATGTAGACAAGCTTCCAGCAACAAGGTGTCCACACTCTTGCAATTGGTATTTTGCAACCCTGGGCAAGCTAAGATGTCCAGCAGACATTTTGTCAATATTTCTGTCTTAGCTCAGAATGCCTCTGGCTTCGACTGATAGACGTGTTGACTGAGTATTTCTTATCAACAGGGGCTCTGCTGTTGGCGATGGTGGTTTTAAGAAGCAAAATGGGGGTGGGGATCTTGTAAATGCAATGCAGTTCATTAAAATTAGGTGCACAACATGTCTCCTAAGGGAGCATGCTGCTAATTGCTACCTGGGGTGGGTCATTTTCAAGATGGAGATGCACACTGTTTAGCTGTCATTGTGTCTTGTGGGGTAGCGTTTTTGTTGATTTCAAGGAGCCGCATAAATGACACGCGCTCCAGCTGTGGGCATCTGAATCTCAACAGATATGGCATTACAGGTCATTATTCATGACGTTACCAAGATGTAAGAGGGGGATAATAAATATTGAGGATCTTCTAGCCAGTATATGGTAAATATTGAATGGAGCACACATGGTTTTCAATCTCACAATTTGAGCTTTCAAGTTGTGAGATCCCATGGTAACATCTCATACGCCATGGTATTTACACATAAAAAAGACTTGCGGACCAACGGACAGATTGATACTATTTCTCCCACTGTGTTCATAATTCAATAAATCTGCTCTTCTACTTGTTCATCTGTGCTTTCAACAAGAATTGTTGCTTAGCTGCTGCATCTTGTACATTTTTGACACATTCAACGTGTATTTTTGTGCCAGATGTCAGCACCAGACTGCGATAGCACTGTACACTGCAAGCTTTTGTTCACATTTTATGTTTTGAATAAGTCCAATCTCTTCAGATTGATTTTGGAGAATCAAACCTCGAAACTCATTGATTTAAATTGCACCAAGGACCTGTTGGTTTCCAACAGTGTTCATTTGCACTTTTTATATACTTGCAGGTGGGAATTTCAGTGTTTCCGAGTGGAATGAAACATAGCATTTTAATGTTCTTGCAGTTTAATTATTAAGGAAAGGGTGAGTTCTTTTGATGCAATTAATGATTCCAGGAGTTTTCAAGTAAATTGGCAAGAACAAAATGGTGTCTTTATCACTAAAGACAATAAAGAAATCACTCAGCTATGTTTAATAGAAATTTCATCAGAGCTCAACCACTCTCTGAAATGGGTTGTCTAAAATAATGGCTGCAAAGGTTCATTACCCTCTTGTCAAATTTAATATATTTTTCTCTTCAGGCAGATTTATTACATATTTAACTAAACATAAAAGTAATCTCTCATTCTACAAAAAGAAAATGAAAAGGCCTGTAACCTAATATGCCTAATATAATGTGTTTTATTACTAATAAGTAAACCAATAGGGGCGTTTTGGAGTTTTATTTATGTCTTTAACAGAAAAAGCCTACTTGCTCTTCAAGTTGTAAAAGGTATGCTATTCTACTGTCTTCAATAAATGTATGTGACTATGTGATGCCATTAGGCTACTAGTCTTGTTTGAGTACAATTTTGTACTGTCATGTGTTTATCTTTCTACTTTCTATTGCCGAAATATCACTCAGTCAATTTAACTTTAAACCCTCTTGAATAAAACATTGATTACCACTTTCTACTGTTACCACATGTTTGGAGGAATCCTCAAAGGAGAACTTATTTTTGCACTGCGTACATAAACCAGCACCGTAGGCCAATTTGAAGTTCTCTCTATTATTGCTTTATATCCATTATCGTGTTCGTGTGCCATAAAGCAATGAATTGGTATTAGAAATACATTTTAAAACAGTAATTTACAATCCTTGTAAATGTACACGTACATTTGGCTCCACCTTGTGGTGATTTAACTGATTACATTATAAGGAATTCTACATTCATTGATGGTAGCCTATAATAATGTAGACTATCATGAAATGTCCACGTGAATCATTTGCTAGTGTAAATTACATCCCGTCGTTTAATACAATTCTATATTGTTTTTAAAAACATAATGGCATAATAACTGGTTTGATCTTGAAGACCTTTTGTATTTTTAAGTTTACAGACAGCAACATGATTTTCTTGTTTCTCACATTATTTTATTATTTTATTTTTATAATTGTGTTTATCATTTGAAAATATGGATGTTGCGTCGTGTTAATTGCCGTCTCTGTAAACATTTGTAAACGTTATTATATAGTTCTATGGTGTGAATTCATAGCACCATGAGCAGACTGGACGGTTATCCAATCGCGATTCAATAACAAACCTTTCGTGATGAGGACGTGCAATCTCATTGGATGTTGACTGCATGACGCAGGAGAGGGCAGCGATAGTTCGCCTACTTGCCTGCCCAATGACAGACAACGCACATCATTTCTCTCCTGGACGGTAGCGGGATAGCGACACATGCGCAGGTAAAGTAATAATTTAAAAAATAGATCCACAGTGCAGCGTATCTTTTACCTTGTTTATTAAAATGCATTATTTGATCGAACTTCATGTGGCTCTTAACTGTGATCAGTTTTGCAGGCTACATAAACAGTAGGCTACCAGTAATCGTGTAAGATTAGCCACTTTTTACACTTTATGATTGTACTACAAAATAAATGTGTGATTGTTGAAATAATAGTTAATATATGTACCTCAAGTTGTTGTGCACATCTGTCAATTAAAACAGGTTATCTAGTTATTATGGTTTTAGAACAATGGCCCATCAAAAAAGGTTTCCCCCAGGTAAAATTAGCATAGGTATGGGGTACATTTAGTGCCATTAAAATGAGACAAAATATAACTTTTGATATAATCTTGATTATGATATTCATTCAATAGTCAATTCGACAATTTGTTGTTCCACATTTTAACTTTTCAGTTAAGATTCAACAGATTTTTGTGTGTTACCTGGAATGTAGGCAGTGTGTAATTGTGATGTGGGGTATACATACTATTATGTAGGCTACAGCATGTTTGTGTGTGTCATAAACTTAACAACAATTAGATATGTTTTACGTCAACACTAACATATAACATTAACATGAACTTGTAACGGTTCCTTACAACCTCCATTTTGACAAAACTGTTTCACACAAAGGTTCAGGTCAATAATTGTGCAAAGTTCATTTCCTTGTTTTGTAGCTTACACTGACTTAAAATAACAATGATGTAATTATGTCTAAAACATATCTATTTTAATTAAGTTGGAAAACATTTGTAAAATGATTAATTCACTTCAGATGACAAAGGTAATTTATTTAGCTCTGGTTTGCATATACCACTCTCTCTATGTGCTTGAGTTTAAGATGGGTTGGCCATTGTATACTTTACTTCTTTAAAATGTGGTCAGATAATAGCCTTTGATTATGGTTACCTACAGTAGATATAGTGTTTATGGGTACCTAGATATAGCTCGACTTACCTCGTTCTCCTCTACATGTTGTCATGATTATAGCATATGTTCAATAGTTCTTCTTATGTTACTAGGATACATCTTAATAATAATACAAAATGAATTAGTCTTTTAATTACAATAATGTTTTTCTCTGGTTAACATTTATTCACTGAACAAATGTGATTAAATTTCAGCATGACAATACACATGTAGACCTCATTTCTAGCCTACATTTAGAGATTATAATTTTCATTGTCAGTCACATTTATCTTATAAACTCAAAGGTTTACCTGCTTTGTGGCCGACTCTACAGTAACATGTTGATCTGTGTTCCTTTTACAAACAAAATCTGTCATGTTCTTTACAGATTCGGTCATGGATCTTGTGCTGAATGTTGCAGACTATTACGTCCTCACGCCCCACGTTTACCCGGCGTCGTGGCCCGAGGATGGGGCAGCGCGCCAGATTACCAGCCTGCTGGTGTTGACCAACCTGGGGGCCGCGGCCCTCTACCTGGGCCTGGGCGCCATCAGCTACTACCTCATATTTGACCATGACCTCATGAAACACCCACAGTTTCTAGAGGTGCAGCAAAACACTCAAGGCTGTAGTAATAGGCCAGGCCTGTGCCCGGGGGCCATGGATCGCCAGGCTACCCTTTCAATGGGGGAGGTCCACGGATTTCACCACAATATTGCACATTATTTACCTCTGGGGGCGTTAATGGGTATTTTGAGTATATTACATTAATTCCCAAGTACCTATGATCAGTCTGAGGCCACAACTGTATTTCTGCAGCAACCAGTTTTGATGTCAATTGACTTTGTATCAGGCCATGCATGGTAGATTTAGCTGTCTGGGTGCTGCCTACATCAGCCTCCACAGCTAAATGTTGTTGTTGACACGCCCACCTGCAGCGTTCCATTGAAATGTATTACAGTTCTCTGTCTATATTGTATAATTCTAACATCTTTGAGTATAGGCTCCACTTATGCGCTACCTTTACGCCAAGATTATTTAAAGAAACGTAGTGTTGCAGTGTACGCTAAGCGATTGATGCAGCCTAGGCTGCACACAATTTGCAGACCCTCAAGTTGAACACTAGGGTCCTTAGAGTTGGACTCGGTGGTGTGTAAAACCTGAGCTGAACACTAGGCGTGTGTGTTTGCATGGGGGGGGGGGGGTCACTAGTGTAAATGTACAATAATCATATCAGAAACTGTATCCATGGTGGATTTGTTGAGAGTGAAACCCTTTGTGTTCTCAGAACCAGGTGCAGAAAGAGATCAAGTACGCGATGACCTCCCTCCCCTGGATCAGCATCCCCACAGTGGCGTTGTTTTTCGCTGAGGTCAGGGGTTACAGCAAGCTCTATGACAATGTCAGCGAGTCTCCCATGGGTAAGGAAGGAGCTAGCCTCATTTAGCGCCGCTCAGTTGGCGCCTCAACGTTTGATATGGTTTTGAATAACACGAGTATTGTTTGTGCTTGAGTTCAGAAATTAGCTCGCTAATTCAGCGGAGGCTGTGTCTTGCAGGATGGATTGGGGTGTTGGTGAGCACAGTTTCGTTCCTTCTGTTCACTGACATGTGTATCTACTGGATACATCGTTTCCTACATCACAAGACAATTTACAAGGTAAGCAAGCCCACGGCTCAGTCTTTTTAGACAAACTCTTTGTTCAGCTGCTTGTAATTGTCAGGACATCACTTTGTCCGTTGCAGCGAGACCGTGTGTTAAAGCAGCGAGTGATTCATACTGTACATACACACCATTATGCCACTTTTGCCTGTATATTTCCCAACACTATAGTCTCCAGTATAGTGACACTAATCAGCAGGTAATGTTATGTTGTTGGATTCACACAGGACCAATTACAATATGAACAGCAATTAAAAGTTATGTTTTCACACCGTTAGTAAACAAATATTATCCTTTATTGTTCACTCGTCAACTGATGAATATTGTGGATTTACATATCTTCCAATAGTTAATCAACAACCGCAATTATCATATTCATACCTGGATGATTAATGAGTAAATTATTGACATTTGAAGGCCTTATTGGTGTTAAAACATGCATGCAACTGACATGTCCTGTTCTCTCTGTCTCACACAATTTATCTCTCCCTCTCTCTCTCTCCCCCTCTCCCTCTCCCCCCCCTCCCTCTCTCCCCCTCTCTCTCTCCCCCCCTCTCTCTCCCTCTCCCTCTCTCCCCCCCCTCTCTCCCCCTCTCTCT
>JAODOY010028768.1:0-46746 GCA_025399855.1 Forbesichthys papilliferus | reverse complement strand
TGTGTGTGTGTGTGTGTGTGTGTGTGTGTGTGTGTGTGTGTGTGTGTGTGTGTGTGTACGTGTGTGTGTGTGTGTGTATTTGTCCGGGTTTGGGACACATAGCGCCGGCACAAAGTCAGTCTCGCACAGCAGAAGATGACACAGTCGCTCAGCTCGCAGACCTGGAGCTACCCTGATCAATATTCCCTGAGAGTATGGCGGGGTGTAAACGAGCCAGACGCAATGAAAGCCAGCAAGGCCTGACAAGCCGAGCTGTTCTGCACCCAGTGGATCATCTTATCAACCACATCATGGCCCTGCACCTCTGCATGGCTCCGCGTGGCAAGGTTCGGGCCATTTTGAGTGCTTTCAGATCCATGAAATTGGATGTGAATTAGCATTTTTTTGGGCTAGCTACACCAATGTGACCCATTGTAATAAATGAGAGACGATTACAGAAAGGGAAAATTGGAGTTATTCTCTTCTGCCATATGAGCATGGGGACAATTTGTGAACTGGTCGCATAGTGAAACTATTAAAGAGAGAAAATAAAACGTTTATTCTTCGTTTCAACTAAAAGATCATGCTGAACGTTGTAATTTTGGCAAACACGAGTTTAAAATAATTGACTATTCAAATGAGCTTTCTTTCATTTTCATACTTTCATCAAAGTCCCAGAAAACCCCCCCTGCCAAATCTGTGTGGTAACTGTGTTTAGGTTTTACAGAGGTTTTTACAGAGGTCTTGAAACAGATAAAACACAAAACATAAATTCGTACATGCACGATATGTGTTACATAATTTAATCTAATCAATAACAAATTAAATGAATACATTAAACTAGAGTAATAACATATGTAATAATGAACTGCATTTATGTGCTTTTATTCGAAGCGCTTTACAGTATTTTGCCTCACATTCACCCATTCACACACCAATGGTTTGCTGCCATGCAAGGTGCAACCAACCACCGGGAGCAGTTGGGGGGTAGGGGGTTAGCCATCTTGCTCAAGGATGCTTACAGGTAGGTCAACAAACCTACAACCTACAACCTTCCGGCTGTAAGCCTACCACCCAGACCACTAGACCACCCTTCCCCCATCCTGTGTAGGCTCAATTAACTGGTCAGTGTATACAGTACCTGCCATGGTGATATGATTTTAAATCGTAATAATAGAAATGAAACTAAATGAAAAACTGAAAGATGTTTGCTTTGTGCAGCCAAGGAGATTTTGCGCTCTCATTTACACAGCTGGATTCAATGGGCACAATGCTGATGACGTCCAACAGATTATCCAAATAGGAAGCAAGGAGAAGTTCCTGTGTCTCCAATGATACTTTCCGAGAAGACTTGGAGAAAAAAAAAGGTCAACAGATCTAGGGCGAAATGGCCAAAGCTGCCCGACCTAAGATGCCACAGAACGCAACTTCCCAAAGCCCGATATGTGAAGTGAACATTACAGACAGATATACATTTTGTTTTAAACAACAACTATTCTTCTCTCTTCCCTACTTTCTGAAGCCTCAACGTTAACATTTCCCCTGCGGCAAAAGCATTGATTAAGACCAGCGTTAAAGACAGAGATGAGGAATATGCGCTTGTTAAATAAAAGAGAGCTAGAGAGAGAGAGAGAGAGAGAGAGAGAGGGAGAGACAGAATATGTGTACTGTCAAGATTGCTGGACATACCGTTTTTTTTGTTCTTTGCTATTGCTTTGTTATGCTTTGGCAACAGGAAGTCCTTTGAATTGTCATGCCAATAAAGCAAACTGCATTGAATTGAAAAATGTTATTGAATTGACAGAAAGAGAGAGACACAAAGATAGAAATCAAATACCTGCAAAGTAATTAGGCAGATGGTTAGGTTAGACAGATTCCAGCAAGAGGAAAATGCAAATGATTGCCAATTACAGAGCTGAATCTGCGAGGAGAACTCTCCAGCCAACATACAAGGGGAGGTGTGTCCCTTGATGCGCTTCTAAATACAGCGATTTCACCCTCCATTAAACACAGCGCTACCCACGTGCCTATGAGCCCACCACTGCATTTGCATTGCCACTCGCACCTTCCTCAGGAGATGGAAAAAAAAAAGAAAGAATTTTAAATAAATAAAAAATACAAATAAATAAATAAATAAAAACAACAACAACAATATTCCCGTGGTGCAACCTGGGCAATTTGTTGTGTTACACAGCAGCATGCATCATGGGAAATATGCTCACTGATGACAAAAGAAGTACAGTATCCTTGGGAGATTAGGGGGTTAAATCTCACTTTACAACCAACCAGATTATTTCTCCCTGTACTGCTCACACAAGGCAAAGCAGAACATTTGATATGTGTTTTGTGCATCATCAACAGGATGGGAAACCTTTCAGAGGCTTAGCCTCGCTACCAGGTGGTAACCTAAACGTCTCTCAGCCTGAAACTGCCCTCAGAATGAACAAAAACGCACCACAATATTACTGCTATGGAATGCCATTAATAAAGCAGACATTACTTCTAAGGTACATTACTATTACCTCATTGTTAACGGTTCTCTGAGTTAGCCGTTCTATGAAACAATTGTGATTAAGTAAGTAAAAAAAAAAATAAATAAATAAGGAGAAAAAAAAAATGGAATCCCGACTGATGCTGTTCGAGTTTATTTATATAGGCCTTAACCACATTGCAGTCTCAAAGGGCTGTACAGCCCTTTATTGCACATGGAAACAAACAACATTCCCTTAACCTGCTCCTCCCCCCGGGCAAGGAAAAACTTCCATTAAAAATCCCATAAGAAAAAAGGAAAGAAACCTTGGGAAGGGACCACAGATGGAGGAATCCACCCCTCTAGGACAGTTAAGATGCAATAGGTGTCGAGATTTAGCAAAAATACTTAAAGAATAACTAAAACAATATGTGTCACATTGTACCGCAATTAAGAACACATTGTAGAAATGTAATTAATTTTGTAAGTCAGTTAATTATGATGTAAATGTTTTGTTCCTGATAAAAGTCTGCACCTTGGCCTTTGCTTTGCATAGTTACTACCCCTTGTCTGAGAAATTATCCTGAGCTTTTTGGATAAACCTTTGTTACAAATGACACAAACCATAGCAGGCTGTTCCCTCCATGAAGGATTCCCCTGACCCAAGGCCCGTTCAATCACACCGCACGCTTAATTACGTTAAACCAACAGCAGCAAATAAGACGGAGCAAACTCATTTACTTATCAACTGACAAAATCTGACAGCTCGGGTCAGGACCAGGCAACGGATGGCGCCGAGCGCACCGATAAGACACCTCAGGTCAAGCTCCCCAAAACTGATGGGAAATGTGAATAAGATCCACTGCCTGCAGGCTACTCGTGACAAGGGATCTTCCGCTACGTCGTGCAGATTTAGAGGCGCCGTGTGACAACGGAGCACAGAGTAGTGGGCAGATGAATACCCCCGGTGGTCCACCTGCCAAGGATCACCTCTGGGTTTTTGTTACGGCGAAGAACCAGACGTCGGAATTCAATCTGGACGCGCCATCTGTTCGCCGATATGAGGCCTGTCATTTGAGATGAGCTGCCTATCAAGAGCGGGAGGCCTCAAGTTCACCTTGCCATCAGAGATGCCTTACACACCGTGTCTTATAAAATGTGATAGATGAAGGCTGTAAAGAATCGGCGATACAGATTCTGCCAAGGCCCAGCACCTAATCACACTACGGCCTCCGTCACAGCAGTAGGGTGACTGGAGGATTGGAGTGCAGAGTAAACATCAACATTGGCAGCATGTATGCAGGCTGAGGGATAATTCCAACGTGCGACATAAACACGGCTTGTTAATTAGCGTTTGCTCATTACGGACCTGAATGCTATCGCCACATAAGAGTGCCTTGTCTACAGTTAAATCACCACAAACAATTATTCCAGTCCTCCTCCTTTCAAAAAACTTCAACTTCTAAGGGTTAGTAATTCATTAATTAATTCATTAATTCATTAGTCATGTATTTAATGTATTTTATACTTGTTTTTTTAAATGTATTTTATAAGAAATGTGCTATATATATTAAGTTTGATTTGATTAGATTTAATTTAATTAACTTAATAAACTAAAAAGACAAAAGTTTAACTAATTATCTACTGTATCTGCTTTATTTAAATAATAAAAGATATGAGCAAGTTTTTTTATTTAGGGCGGCAATGGCACAGTGGTTAGAGCTTAGTGGCTGAGTGTCTAAGGGCCCTATTTTAACGATATAAGCGTGCGGTCTAAAGCTGACGTCGCAAACTGAATGTAGAACCTGTCCGAGTTTAGTATTTTAATGGTGGGAAAATGGTCGGTGCGCCAGGCGCATGGTTCTAAAGGGTTGTGCGTGTGTTTAAAGCGTAACATTCGATAAACCAATCTGAGCGTCATCTCCTATTCCCTTTTGAATTCCAGGCACGCTTGCACCATGGGCGGATCAATATTTTACTGGTGGGTTGTGAAAGCGCCGGAGCAGACCATCTACAGCAAGATTCCACCAAGATTCCTAAAATATTTTGATGTGCGTGTAGCAAAGACACATTCCTGTTTAGAGCCGCTTTGCGGCACTTTGCTGCACTTTGCAGCACTTTGAGACAATTTGCGGCGGGTGTAAGATAGGGCCCTTGGTGTCACCTACTGTAACACCTAACCCTCATTGCGCCCGGTGATTGGATGGCGCCTCAAATGGCCGTCTGCCGCCACCAGCGTTGTATCTGAATGTGTGCGTGTGTGTGTGTGTGTGAATGGGTGCATGTGATGCGACCCTGTACGGCGCTTCGAGTGGCTCGAAACGTGTTAATTAATGCAGTCCTTTTAGCAGCACAAAAAATATAATACAACTCACAGGCCACGTGCAGGCTGGCCTCCCTGCTGACGATGGCGCCAAAGGAGTTGGATGCGAGACATTGGTAGACGCCAACGTCTTCCTCCTTGTTGAGCTGACTTATGTGCAGGTTGCCCCCCGTGAGAAAATAACGAGACCCTGGTCGGGGCACGATGAAAGAATCGTTCAGCTTCCACCTGCGATAAAAACAAATTCACAACACTGTGAGCCAAGAGCTATGTAGAAAGAGCTTTAAAAAGAAGCCAGAATACTGGCGCAAAACATCACGTGGTATCAGTTATTTGTGGGAAATGGATTGTGGAAGCACATTTAGAAATGCCTCGTCTCTTTGTGTTGTTATAGAGACATTTTTTTAAAGCTAAATAAAACCTCTCAGTATTAACAGATTATTTACATGAGCTGAATTCAAGCGAATGGCGTTGGTGCCAAAAAACACTACTATGGCACAGAGTCCAAAACCATGCTCTATTAAAGGCTGCACAGTTTTTGCTTCATTACACATACAATCTATACTGTCAGACAGCATAATCACATGCTTTCATCACCATCAAGCTGCAATCAACACCGCGTGACCAAGCGGCCCTTAATCTGAACAAAGGCGAAATTAAAACAAATAAAAGTCTCGTGCATGTGCCGCAGCAAAAGGAAATCTAAGGATAATTCAGGAGAGCGGTAATCAAGGAGAGACATTATTCAACTGCCACGGCATTTCATTGTGTTTTCGGGGGCCTTGCTCATTTTAAAACACAAAATGAGGCAGAATCAAAGGATATAAATAACTACAACATTTTCTCTGCGGTTTCTCTGCTGTCGCAACCCAACCCCAAAGGCAATCCTGCAGCACCTTGCAGGATTGCATCCCATGCCGTGCTCAATCAAACTCCCAAGAGGTTCGTGCAGCGCACGTCTAGAGCTCCCCCCCCCCCCCCAATCATGGTGATTATCAGACAGGAGGGCCAAGTGTGTGGTTCTGCTCAAACAAGATAGCTACATGTGTGGCAAAAGATAACACTGGGTTTGGATTAAAAGGTCATGCTTTTGAGAACACGGGATCTGCTGTAGTGAGGTCAGCGAGACGTGAGTGCGAGCAATCAGCGACTATAAGGCTGTATGGCGTTGATAGTGGGCCGTGACTTGCGGGATGCGACATCAAAGAGGGAAACATCCGGTTGCCAGATTGACGACAGCAGCCTGCTAAATTAGTGTTGGGCCAAAAGGCCCATTTTGAATCTGCTATGAATTGAAGTCTACCAAAATAGATTGAAAGACTGACTAGCTGCCTTTGCTTTGTAGAAAACTTTTTTTAAATGTATTCGGCTGCATTTCATCACCTCAATAGAACCTCGAAATTGTCCGCAAATGGCCCTCGCCTAGCATTTCACCTCAACGGGCACGAAAACACAAAGAAGGGATAAAGTAAACAAGAGGACTATGGCAAAGGTAAACTGTCAGATCATCAGGAAAAGTGTATTTTAAATATTAGCCCCTCGGTATCAATTGTAATTCCACGACTCCTGGAGGTAATTTAGGATTCATTTACTGTTCCCATTCTTCCATTCACAGTGGGGGGACTGCTGAGAAAAGCAGGAATGAGGCAGAGAAGACGGGTTTGGATAGGAGGGGCTGGCATATGCAGTGGAGCGATGCTCCCGGCAGATTGGATGATTAGATTGATTTAGTGATGTGGTGTTGCAGTTGGAACAGACCCAGCAGCTCCAGATGAGACAAATCAAGGGGGCATAGTGACAAGCCAGAGCGGGGTGGGTGTGTGCCTGGTGGTCGCTGGATAGTCTTAGATAAATTAATTTGTCCTTGGTGCCCCTGAAATAGAGCACCCCGGAGAGAAGCAGAGCGGCCACCTTAACACTGCTTTCCAAAGCCAATTTACAATTCAGGCGCTGGAAACCTAATGGCAGTGGGCACCCTTAAGCCCGTTGCACGGAGCTGACACCGAGCGGATCCACATGTCTTTGCACAGCGCTTCTTTACCAGCCCCCCCCCCCCCAAGTCTATTTTGTTTCACCTCTTCTTGCATTATTTAAGATCTTTTACATGGACCACAATACAAATACGTCGTAGGAGCCCGTAAAACTCTATTAACTTTTAACCGTTAAGCGTTTCCTTGTTTCTTAGCCCCACCCCCATGCCCACCGTTTCCTCAGACAGTTGGTAAACGTGCTATTTATATATGTTGCCTGTCTGAATTGTTTGCGTATATGTTAATATATTTGTGATTATACGTTTACTGTATACTGACCGATTTACACAGAGAGTGCTGTTGGGCGGGGTGGATATTATCCACGGGCAGTGTGCAAAGCAGAGCGGAGAAACAGCCCTGAAAACGCTTGCCGTTTAGCTCTGTATCAGCGCAGCCTTTTTTTTAACCTTTATTTAAGTACCAGTGAGATTAGGAATATCTTTTACAAGGGAGATTAGCAAAGAATGTTATTTAAATACACAGTAATGCCGGGGTGACAATACATAATTTTAGCCCAATTTTCAGATCGCCGATGCAATTTTTGGAGCTCACAGACAAAAGCCCCAGCTCGGAGTGGAATAACAGCTTGCTCCCGTAAGCGACGATCGTGATCGATGTGAATTTCTTACAACGCGAGCTGAGGTGTTGGCGACATGTCGACGATACAACACAAGGCCAAACTGGAAATTTAGCAGGTTAAATATCTGGACCTGTCAGGGAGTCTAAATCCTGTAGTGTGAATTGTGACTGCTATTGTTGTGATAGCAGCGATGACCTACAGCCAATGACAACAAGGGGGAGAAATAAAAGCCTTTGTTATCATTTGAACTACTTGTAGAAACACACAAAGATAGGCTAATGAAATAATTTAAATCTCTCTGAAACACGTATATATCCCTTGTCGATAACGCTTCATATTTTATTTAAATTACTTTAAATTTTGTGATTGAGATAATGTGTTGAAATTTACCGGTTCCATGTTAACGAACATTTGAGCGCTACTACGGAGGGATATGCCTATATTACGTCTTGTTTGTGAGATATGCCTATGCCTATGTATGCTCGTGAAACAATTTTTAAGCTCACTTGACTTTTTCAAGTGAAACATCTTGTAGTGGGTGATCCCGTCACCGATCATGTAGTGTGAATCACAAAACGACGTCGAGACACCCGCTTACAAGAGAGACAGTCGTGTAGTGTGTGCTGCACATCCATCTAACCACTTTGAGTTGTGTAGTCTGAACTCGCATTACAGAGACACCATTATCAGATCTCAACAACAAACTTGTGAGTTCTTTCATTTTAAATGTAAAAGCATTCAGCAAAATTAATTCAGTTCATTTCAAAAGAGTAGCTTGCCTCCTTCTCTAGCCCTGCCCCATACAGAGCTCGTACCGAAATGGCCCTCCCTTGTGGAATCATATTTGTGTCAGTATTATCAAACAAAAGATATTTAGTTTTAAACAAATTGTTTTTTAATTGCGAGATAATAAAACTCAGTGAAGCAAAAACAAATGCATCTCAGGAGTAAAATGTATAACTTGCAAACAAACCATATATTTCCCAGTTTTGATCATATGTATTTTTGTTTACAGTTCCCTCTGCTGGTTTCTCACTGATGAGACTTTTGTTCTCACTGTCAGTTTTGCGCAGAAACCTCTGGCTTCATTGTTGACGAACACACACATGAGTTCACACACCCTAAATATTACTTGACCCTGGGTTTCTACAGGATTAATTAAGTGTAAGTATTGGTTATGTTGTCTGAGCTATAGCCTACTACTAGTAAACGTTTGTTGTTCTGTGTAGTTACAGAAGACACTGTATGCTCATATTTATACCTAAATATATATCCAGGAGCACACATACAGAAATAAAACTTGACAGTTTGTTATAAATCTGAACATACTGTAATTACCTAATGTGTCACTTACGTTATGCCATATGTAGTATGCAACACAGCTGTTGGTACTTGCTAGGGATGGCACGATCCAGTGCTGATACCGATAAAGAAACCAGCACTTTGGGTATCGGCCAATACCAAGTACCGATCCGATTCCAGTGTTAAATTAAGTTAAATTGCAAAGTAAATGACAGCCATTCTCTATTTTCAGACCTAGATGCATTTTTAGAAACCTGCTGCTGATAGAGTGGCCTGGGTAGGTTAGACATGGCTAATGCTTGACAGTAGACGTGAAAAATAATTTAACTGGATTAGCCCAATAGATCGGTTACAAATGTCCAATTGTCACAGATACCGATCCAGCAAGTCAGTATCGGACCGATCTCAGTATCGTATCGGTGCCATCTCTAGTACTTTCTGGAATTACACAGCCAATCAAAAGCAAATTCGATTAGATATGAAGCTGACCATGAGTTTTAAAGTTGAGCTCAGAAAGCTGACAATTTTTCAAACTCAAAAATAGGTTCCCATACATTAGGTAAGGCGGAATACAGACAGTGAAATAGCCACTGATTATTTAATAAGTATTCCAGCCGATCCAAGTGATAAGATATTGTACATTCATTTCAATTTGTGCCCATTAGGCATAACACTAAGGCTCTTCAAGCTACATTAACGGACGAACATGCTGATGTTATGAGAGATCGTTTCAACCTATTACACATGAAATGCTTGACTTTGCAATTTGCATTTAATTACACTGACAAGAGTACAACAGCAATATGGCCCCATTTGATAGATTGTGAATTAATAGCTCATGGACCCAATGTGCTTTAAAGCAAATCATTGCTTGTCATCCATTTTTATTTGCCATCCCTTTTGCTGAGGACAAACTGGGCACCAATTTGTAAGACAATCAGTGTGGGACCATTTAAATACTCTAGATCGGGGCCACTGCACTGAACACCAAACAAGGACAGACATCCGTCCCTTTTCTGGGATTCGTTTATTTATTTATTTATTTTTCCAGGGAGCTCTATCTTACCATGCAGGATTGTACCTGAATAAAAAGGGTTAGCTATTCTTGAGAACGCATGCTACCTTCGAACTCAAATGAAAACACTATTATTGAACCCTAGGGTTAAAACCCTAACCCTAACCCTGATGAACCATCTTGTCATTTTTTCTGTCGGAACACCTTAACAATGCCACACATCTAAACCGCTTGTATAGCTATCAATACAACGCTGAGTGGAAAGTTCAGTTGCTACTCGTACTCAATCGCAATGATTTCTAGGCTTTCTCTACTGATTCTCGCTCAGAAGTTAAACTGAAGCTTGCGAGATCAGGATGGTCAGTGTATTTATATAGTGATATAAAATCAGAAAATGCTTTACATTAAAAACATCAACATGACAGGTAATAAAGAAAGAAAGAAAGAAAGAAAATTAAGTTATATTATCTATTTAAAAGCTTACCAAAAGCCTGTTTAAACAAATATGCTGCTTAATAATACTGTCAGTGGATTCTATCAAACGCAGTGCTAAGGGACAGGCATTCCATAGTATAGTCCATGGTCACCCCGTCTTTTGTAGTGGGTAAAAGGATAACTAGTAGATTTTTGTTTTGTTGTGGAAGGGTGAAAAAGATCAGTGATATAGTGTGGTGACTGCCCATGCAGGGTTTGAGTTTATCGACCAAATCGGACCTTAAACGTATACAGAGGAATTCGTTGGAAAAATAAACAACACAACTCCATAGGCTACGGTTACTGCTTAAAATATATTGAAGAACTAAAATGAGCCAATAATACACAGAACTAGTGTCAGGCTTATGAGTGACAATGCCAACCGCCAATAAAAATGGGCAGTACCACTAAACTGCTGTGGAGCTTACATGGGTATACGTATCAACACAGAGTTGCTTACTGCATGTGACGTGGTGCTAATGGATGGAACAGGCTGAGGCAAGGGCGCACCACTCAATCAAATCACTCAATGCCTTCCGTGGCCACTGCTGGTTCACAGGTTGGTCCAATCACCTGCCAATAATTATTTTGAAAGCGCCTGCCCTTTTTCAACAGTTTCAATGGATGGCTCCCCAGATGTTTGGGGATGTATGGGATGTGACCTCTGACTTTTCTGGACTGGACACCAAGCGGTGTGCGTAAAAACCAACCGTTGGTGCTGAAAAATTGCAAAAATATCTGCAGTTCCTCAAATAGCTACTTCAGACTGGCTCCAAAAGTGAGTCAATCCCTATAAACTCCCCTTGTTAAAACTTTACAGCAGAAATAACAAGGTTTACAGCCTGGTACAAAAAATGGTTTGGGCCTATAGCTAGTTTCCCTGTTCAATTGTGAATTTTTATATAACGTATCAGTTATTCGGTCTTGAAATTGAAATTATATTAACTATATAAGGTTATGTATCGCTTTTTTATGGATAACCAGAAGTTACAGTCAGGGTCAGGCACTGCCAAGATGGCGACGGCCAGAGCCAGCACAGCTTCACACCCGTTCTTCAGAAACCAATTGGTTGCTAGACTCGCTCCATTGCAAAGTATTAACAGTTGCTGCCTCCTACTGGGCGTATATCTCTAGTTAATTTTGAAACTACTGGACAGCCTTTAACCAATCGACGTTGCTACAACCGTTTGTATTGCTTCATCTAGCTCTACCTCCGTAAAAAAATCACATACTTGACTTCTTCGAACATACCCACCCCGACTGGTCGCTGATTGGTAGGGTTAGAGGGTAGGGTAACTGACTAACTAACTAACCCGCCATCCAGAGTGGCTGTTCAAACGCTAAAAGCAAACAGGGTTTCCAGAGTACAGTGCAAAAACTATATCTAACAGTGTGATAATATTGTTTTTAGATTTAAAATCTAGTTGGTCTTGTTTCTAATATAAATGGTTTATCTAGTGACGTAATTTAAGTAAATGTGCACTTAGTTTAAGAAATCTTATTACATGAATTTCACTTACTGCACTGGCAGCCAAAATTGCTTGTTTTAAGCATAAGAAAGCTAATAACTAATATATTTGCACTTATTATTGAGGGGGCATTTTATTCAGTGTAAAAATTAGGTTTTAGTGATTACGCAGAAAAGTTACTTATTTAAAAATAGCAGTGTACTGTGGCATTAGACGTCTCCCTGCTTCAACACACCTAATTCAAATCAATGGGTTGTTAGAAGACTGATTTTTCTATGTAGTTCGGCTTTTCAGTCACACCAAGGGGGAACCTCCAGGGCTGAGAAATTAATTTCAAAACAAAAATACCAAAATCTGCATTTCATCAAATGGCCACTTGAGGCTGGCAGTGCCATGCTAAAATATTTGGCTTTACAGGAATAATAAACATGTTTGCAGTCTGATTCAAAAACCTCTTTTGTCTCTATAGCTAGTCTCCCCCTAGCTAGTATTTTGAACTCATCAGTTAAAATATATTAGCCATACATGTACACCATTACAGGCAGATTGAGGTACTGCAAAGATGGCAATTCCCAAGCCCGTTCTTGAGAAAAGCTATGGATGACGTCACAGAAAGTTTGACGTCACAGAGGGTTAATCCATTTATATATACAGTCTATGGTGACGTCACAGAGGATTTGTCCATTCATACATACCCTACGTCTATGGGGGGTTACCTGTACACGGGCGGGGGGTGTCCCTGGGCCTCGCAGCTGAACACCACTTCCCTGCGGCTCTCTCCAGGCTGCAGGGGAAACACCACGCTGCCTGGCTGCTTGGTGAACAGAGGCCTCAGCAAGACCCCGCTGCCTGCAGGGGGAAGCACATGTACATGCATGCATGCACACACGCACGTACACAGACACACACGTGCACACATGCACGTACACACTCGTGCACACATGCAGACACACGCACACACACGCATGCAAGCACACACACACACACACACACACACACACACACAATTAGCTTTGACACCTGGTCCTGTTAATAAATGCACACACTTTGAATTAACCAGGTAAAAGTCTAATTGAAATTAAAAGGGTATTTTACAAGAGAGACTTGACAGCTTAAAACATTCACATAAAACATTTAAACACAATGTCAACCATTCAATCACAGCAACACATCAAATTAGAGAGCATAAAATATGCACATGATTTGAGACTTAAATCAATTAGACGCAAAGCAATTACAATCAATGTCCCATTTCAATACAGTCCTTTTAAAGTGAGACAATATCTTTACACAAGATCAGTTCCAGCAGCTGTACGTCATTCTGTAGGATGCCCTAAGAGAAGAGGGCAGCATTGCTAAAAGGCTTTCTTGCCAAACACGACAAACTTCCGGCGTATTAGCGGGCAGAACATTGATCCTACTTTCAGTGTAAATGCTAAATATTAAACAAAACATGGCCTACAATTATAATAGTATAGTCTGAAACAAAAAGAACAATTCCTGTTGTAATATATCCTGTACTACGGCGCACAAGCGCAAGGCTTGGCAACTCTAGTGTCGCAGGTTGTAACGTTTGTACTGCGAATGTGGCAAAAAAAGACACTTTAACGATGACGCAACTCTTGAATTAGCATCTCGTGCTTCACTGTGATAGTAAGCACATACTTTCTAAGAACAAGCCGCCATTTTCTTCCCTGTGTCTATTAATAAGTCTGTGCTTCAGTTCAATTTTCATGTATGTTGTTTAGTCTTGGCATGCATGTACTAGCGTTTGTGGACTTGAGTTTAGTCGTTGTTGCAAAAATCTGTATTTCTGGGTGATTTTATCTGAAGTTGTTTAAGTAAACGCTGTCTTTGAACTTGTTGTGAGTGTATTCATGATTATTCCACTGGCAAACCGTAACATGCAAAGCATCCGGAGAGTCGTAGTGAGGGCTTGATCTACCATAACGCCACTGATAATGAGCATAAGCTAGGGCTGGCCCCAAATATTCGATTATTCTGGTATTTGTTCATTGGGTATGTATTCGTTTTAAATATAGGGATTTGAGTATTCGTTTTTTTACATTATGCATGCATGTTTTCCCATGAATCCCTACTGTCTCCACATAAACCCACATGTTGAAATGTAATTGCCTGCCCTACACTGTCATCAACACAATTGATTGCAATTGGCTCTGTTTGTAAAAAGAGAGTGAGGCTATTCATTCAACACACACTCTTTTTGGGTAATACAGGAGGTATATGCTATTTGACAGTTTTGACTGGCTCAATTGACGTGTCAATCAAAATGTAAATTTTGAGCACATGGCTATGTTTACATGTGTGCTCACTGAAGCTAGGGTAGAAGATTATTTCTGTTATATTTCTTAATTATAGTTGAGTGTTTTTAATGGTGTTTTTGAGAGAGTATTCAAATACTCATTCAGAAATATCATAAAGTATTCAAAACCTGTAAAATGGTATTCGGGACAGCCGAAGCATAATCCACTGGATGACGTTGCAGGCAGAATAACGAGAAGGTCACACCACCATAAAAGTTTAGTTTGGCCGGATCCGTTGAACGCAGCCTAAAAAGCTTTGTCGTAATTTTCAAAGAGAATAGTTCTCATCCCAGAAGATGCGCATAATCAGATGGTTCATAAAACTTTAATGCGGAGAGCAGTTAAGTACGCGTGGTGGTGATACCATCTTCGCGTTGCCGTGATTTCTTCTGAAGCCTTTCTGAGTTATCATTGTCTTCCCAGGATATGTCACCCAAAGAGCGGGCTGAAATAAAATGTCAAAACAAATGCTGAGAGTAATATGGTCCCAACTGACATCAGCCAAGCTCATTTTATCCGCTGTGCCCTTTGGCTGTAAAACAAAGAACCAAAATGATTTGGGGGTACGCGGGAGGGTGTAGAAAAACATGTTTCTGTTTTTGCCTCAGTGTGTAAAATGATATATGACCCAAAAAGACATAAAACGGATGAGCTTGTTTATCATACATACTAAAAAGATTCATTAAGGTTACTCGTGTCATGGCCAATAGGGCACATCATTCAAAGTAGG
Source organism: Forbesichthys papilliferus (assembly GCA_025399855.1). Taxonomy (NCBI): domain Eukaryota; kingdom Metazoa; phylum Chordata; class Actinopteri; order Percopsiformes; family Amblyopsidae; genus Forbesichthys; species Forbesichthys papilliferus. The sequence continues at coordinate 32,050 of JAODOY010028768.1, read as the reverse complement.
CATACAGTACCAGTATTCAACATACAGTATGTTCAATGATGGAACTATGGTGTACTGTGCTGATTTAAACACAGGCTGAGAGATGGACTGTTCATTGTGCCATAAATCTCTGTTTATAAAAATAGCGATACGATAAGAAGAAAGACAAAGAAAGAAACTTGCTGGTCACTACATGGAATTCCCTAGAAACAAATAAAACCTCCTATTCATCATCCCTTTGCCTTGTCACAAAGAGCTACCTCAGCTCGTCCATGAAAAGTTCAGAGGCATCACTGTAGTTCAGTGGGAGAGGTGTAGCAATGAGGTATTATAGTATCTCCTTGTATAGTGACTTTCAAACTAACAGCAAAAGGGGCGATGTGGTGGTGATGTACTTCCAAGTTTGTTATCAACATATGCTTGCACATGCATGTTTTGCATTGGAGGCCCATAATAATTCAGGAACCAACAAGTGAAGAGATTTCTTTGGCTTTTCTAGGGTGTTCTTGAGCCACATGAACACAGGTTTAAACTTATGACTCCAAATGACTCTGGAAGGGCGGAGTCATTTGACGGGGGGGACCTTGCACGTTGATTGTGTCTCTCCTCAAGGATAAACCTCTCGGAAAGTTACGCCGAATGAAAGGCTGCCTAATTATAATCTTTGCTAGATGAACCATGTCCCTCCGAGCGCTGCTGAGCCTTGATTGATTACGGGACGACACACACAAGCTCGCAGTACACAAACGGCGAGGATGTAAAGCCTCGAGTAAACACGACGATGAAATGGATTTGCTTTTTGCAGCAGACCTTTGATTAATGATTTGGGTTATCAATATAGTACTGTACGTTGGTACACATGGATTGATGGCGACTGCTTTAAAAAAATGCTTTTTCAAAATGCCTTTTGAAAAGCACATTTCACAGCCTTCGTGGCAAATCCAACCTTGGGTCTTAAATTGAGCCTTAGATGCTGAACAAATCCAAAACAACTAATTCAGTGAAGATGTTTTCTTTCTACACATTGACCATTGTGTATTGCAGAATGTCTGATATTCCTTTAAATTCAGTTGTATTTCAGTGTCTAAGGTATTCCAGACAGTACTTCACGTAAAGTAAAAATGTTAAATAATGCATTACTGAGGCTATATACTGTAAGTGCACTAAAAATACTTTAGAGCTGTAGCTTTTCATAAGCCAAGTATTTAATGTACATTGCACTGGCATCCATATTATTACTTACAGTATAACATTAATCCTATTATGAAAATGCTACAGTATGCCCATTCTCTAGATACGTTTTAGATTCCTACTCACCTTGAAATTAGTTTATATAAATAAGTTATTCTGTGCCTCATTTACCTATGCATTATTTCAGTTCAGTAGCAACGCCATCAAAAGCAACCTGCTGAGATGGCAAACTATGAGTAGTAAAGTAATATATGATGGTGAAATGTGTGTTTTTAAAGCTTTTGCCAGACCTTAAGGAAAAGATGAAGAACTCCATTGATTGAACAGTACCTTCTATTAAATTATATTTTTACCATACATTTAAAAAATGTTTTTAACCTCCACATAAACTACATGTAATGTAACCACACATACGCAGATTATACTGCATAGAGGTACCAGTGTTGCCAAATCTTTTCCAATGAAAGTAGCTAGCACCAGCTCCAAAAGTCGCTACAAGTCGCCAGATGACGTCACGCGCTCATTCACACACACAAGACCAAGCTACTGACTGTCTGAACATGGCACCGGAGAAGAGGGAGAGAGTCTGTTGCTAAGAGGGTTTGAAAAGTTGCTAAAGTTGGCAACACTGAGGTACAGTTGTGATTAAATACTATTGTAGTGAGTACGTAAGTGAGTGAGTGTACGGTTAGCAATGGAAATGTCACACTAGGGCTGGACGATATTACTTAAAATAAAAAAGACGATTAATTGAACATTGTACCTCGCTAATGATGAATGAACGATTATTTTGCCTTTGTTTTGCTATTGTTCGAGTTCTCCATTTGCTTCTATGCAGCTGTGTGGACGGGGCAGAGTCACTTTAGAAGACCTACAAAGCATAGATAGATTAACGGTAAACCCACCGGGTTTTATATAGCAAGTTGTCTGTCAGTGTTACGAGCCAGTGGCATGACGCTTAAATTCTATTCACGTCTGTCGTGGTTACTATTGATAGGAAGACTGCAGCATTTTTCTCAGTATGTATTACTCGTTTAATGCAGTCTATTGCTGTGCCGGGATTGTCACGATTTCAAGAAGGGCGTGGCCGGGTCCCAACAAATAGGTCTATTTGTAAAACATGTGTACCGCTATTTCCGACGGGCTTGACCGAACAGGATTTGTGATTTTCTTATCGAAATAAACTACATGGGAAAATGATGTCGGTTAGATGTTCTGAATGTCGGTTTCGATTATTCTTTGTTTAATCGTCCAGCCCTATGTCACGCTGAAGCTCACCCAAACAAAAATGGGCCAAACTATGTCACCACGGCAACATATTCCATTTATACTTCACTGCTTCCAACACTGTCATATACTGTACATGCACATTAAATAAGTCTAATGTCCCAGCATGCATCTTATAATCTAGTCAAGTTGAATTTGATGTCAGCAGCACCATGGCATTTATTTTTATGGTGGAAATATGTTACACTAAATTAAGTGAAAGCGCTCCAGAGGTTGTGCCTGGGGGCTCATTACAAACTGATGCAACCTGGTAAAAAAAATGTTTTTGCCAAGTACGAATGCATTAGGGCTGGCCCCAAATACCTGATTCTTCAGGTATTTGCTCATTGGGTATGAATTTGATTTTAAATATTGGGATTCTTGGGATTTTTCTCACTATGCATGCATGTTTCCCCATGAATCCCTACTGTCTGTATAAACCCACATGTTAAAAATGTAATTGCCTGCCCCACACTGTGTCATCAACACAATCTATTGCAATTGGATCTGTCTGAAAGTAGAGTTTTTTTCATTCAACACACACACTCTTACTGGCTAATATATGCTATGAGCCTTAGGTGAGTAATTGACTCAAAGTTAAAAGCGTTGATTACTTGCTGTTATGTGCTATTGAAAACCTGCAAACGTTCCTGCCGACAGCTTTGATTTTTAACATGTTTATGAAACAATAGTTATAGTTAAGTGTTTGTAATGGTGTTTTTGAGAATGAGTATTCGTATACTAATTTGGAAATACCATAAATTATTAGAAGCGTGTAAAATGGTATTCGGGACAGCCCTAGCTTACGAGAATGCATGTAATACGCGACAGAGAAGGGCTGTGTCAGGTTTGTGTTCTTTAACTAAATGGGGGGAAAAGGATAATAAATAAAATAAACGCAAACACAGTCCTCAGGTTTTGCATGAGGAAATGTAAGGACCTTTTGGAGATTTATTTTAAGAGGACACAAGCCTTCATACTGGAAAGGCATCCAGGGAAGCGTAAACTAAACACTAAAGCCAACAGTGCTAGGTATTGCCACCTTTTAATCTGAAATTAGATCAGTGCAGGGAGTCAAGAAGCGGTGTTTTAGCCAACGCCCCCACGGCACAGATAAAGCATAATCACTAAGGTGCACCGAGTCTGGACGCAAAAGGTGCAGACATGGCGGTCGTTATGAGAGGGCTGTCACCTGCTGGGAGAAGGCGATACATGCGTGGCGGCGGCAGCTTCGAGAGCTTCTCAGGCTACGCGAGATGCTGCATGGCAGGACGAGGGGAAGGTAAAAGGAGCGGTTTCGGACGGTGAAATAAAAACTAATTTCAAATTCAATACTAGCTGACAGCAAATGAATTCCTCCAGCTTACCTCAGCATGAATAAACAGGCATATGGGGAATGAACTGTGGGGGAGGCATTGGCCGTTTGTGAGGTCCCAAATCCATTCGCTTCAGCTGCGGGTTTTATGCATCAAATAAAGAAAAGACCATCTTGCTTTTTAAACCATCTTTCCCCTTCTGTCCAGGCTGATAAGGCGCACCTTAAAGGTATCTGGTGCAGAGGGCTGTCAAATGTTATTCTGGGGCTGCAGGAAGCACGGTTGATTTGTGGAAAGTCGGCTTCGATCACGGTTGTTCTAAATGCTTGAAATACAGCTGTGGAAATTAAAGGACCTCAAAAATGCATTGACTAGGTACATTACAATTGTAGAAATCTAATTAGTTTACGGTACAGCGGTTAATAATACAAGACTACATTTCCATTCCTGGAACATTGAGGTTATTGACCTTGTGTACAAAATTCTCGTTTACACTACATTTAAGAACTACAGCTCTCCTCCCCCCACACACACACATACACCCCCCACCCCCCTTGCATGGAAGCGTTTCCACACAACCCAGCATAATCGAAGGTCATAACATACATAAAGTGCCCCTCATTACTTTCTAAAGATCTATTCATTGTTTTGTCATTACAATGATTGTATGCATGCAAAATGTATTGACATGTTTTGAACCATAATTGCATCAACAGTACTGATGTGATGTTCAGAAAAGTATCAGAGAAGTTGGAAGTGCTAGATTCAAAATACCCAAACAGCTATTCCTGCTAACAAGAAACAAATTGGTGATATTCTGACATGAGTGTGAATAAACATGCCAGTTAGTGCCTCTGTGTCGGTAAGAAAAAATTAACACCTACCCGCTTTAGCAACTAAAATCACAATAACAACTGAATTAGGTACAGGTAATATATCCATCAGTAACATGAGCTACTGACATGAGCTAAGGAATGTGATCATTATGCCAATATCCAATCATGTCGCACCATCCTGTAGTCAATCATCTCTGCAGCTTAAACACTGTAAAGTGATATGCTGAATACCATGTTCATTGGGAATATATTTGAGTAAATCAAATTCCTATTGTAGGAGTAACTGATTAAATCTATTACATTTATTTTTGTTGTTGTTCACTCAATTGAATGGCTGCAAACCCAAGAACATATTGCTGTTGATAATGTCATTTATCATCTAATTGGTGTAATATTCCTATTTTATCCTTCCCAAGATTGCTTAGCAGGTGTAAACTAATGGGAACATTCATCATGGTTGTACAGTAATGTAACCAATAAAAGTTGGAGAATGCATGGTTTGACTATATCTGGATTACATTTGGTTGGTAGCATCCTCATTCAACAATACAGAAAAGCAAACGTTTTAAGGTAACACTAGCAGACAATCATTGGACCGCCTTTAACCAATCAGACCCATGTATGGTTTTGGCACCAAATGACCTACCCATCTGTACACTGATTGGTCGGTGATTTTCTAGTTCATAACTGATTGGTTTTAATTATGTTAAGCTGAGCAAAGCGTACAGTAGAGAGAGCTGGTAATATCAGTATGGCTTTACAAAAATGTTATATAATCACATTATTAAATGCAAATGTTTCAGGAAGTGTGTAAAGTCTAGTCTAGTTTAGGTATAGGGCTAATCTTTCGACTAAGCAGCGCACAACTCTAGGTGCAGAAATGCCGCACTTATATAAGGTAACATCAAGTTAACCACGAAGATAAACATATCGAGAAGGTTTCGAGATGCGACGTAAATTATTACCATGACAGTGGACCTCGCGTAAAACTTCTCCACCTTGCGAAGTTACTCGGCACGTAACACCCGACACAAGTTACCTGGATAAGCCAGTTACCTTCCTTCTTAGTATAATGAACTTTCTTCAAAACAAAAACACCCCTCCAGTCCCATTAATGCCATAGGGTGCTCCCTCACAAACTAAACAGACACACATCGTTGTGTGGTGGGGTCTGCACCACTTTGTCTGCGCTCCTATTTAAAGAGCCAGGGCTGTATAGAAACAGCCCTGACTCTCACAGAACGGGAAGCGAACAGAACATGAGGAGATATTCTCTGAATTTGACAACAGGTGTATTAGCTTATTATCTTATTTGATGACTCTACCTTTAAAATCAATACAAAAAGGGCCAGCTGCCACAAGTTCACAAAAGGTGCTATAGAGTGGACTAAACATATACTTTTAGTGCGTTTCTACTTTGATGTTGAATTAAAATATCAACAATCTTTCTCCAGCAACTGTACTTTACACAATAAATTACTGTTGGTGTTTAACCCCCCACACACACACACACACACACACACACACACACAGAGGCACACAGTATAGAAGCTTATATCGGCCATTGCCGTGGGCCTCCTCTGCACCCAGGGAGGGTTAGAGGAACGCTGGTCAACTCCACGTGAACTCACTATGGGAATGTATTCCGCTGAACCTGGCATTCTTCCCACACAGTGTACAATAAGCCCCGCCTGAGAGCCCGTGTATACGCACACCCTCACACTGTGCGTGCCGCGCCCCACGCGTAACCCCCGGCGACGACGGCGACGACACACAGGGGTGTGCTCAGCTGGATGCGCTCGCCGCGCCTCCCTCGGAAAGCGGGGGCTCTGGACGTCCACGGGGTCTTCTTTACGACGACGCTGCTGCAGCGAGCGCGCGTCGACCCAAAGCACATGTAAATAACACCATGGATATTTAATGCGTAGCTGCACCATGAATTAGTTTTGTGAGCTGTAAACTAAATCTTAAGACTGCACTGTGATGGGATATATAAATGCTGGTGTTAATATTGACGACATTCACATTTTTGATATAAATCTGGATCTTATGGTGCGATGGTGTGAAAGTGGAGCTAAACGTCATTATGTGTTCAAACTCTCCACGGACGTGGCTGGTCCTCGTCCGCTCCAGCATCATCATATTCCCTCCCCTCACTCAGCTCCGTTAAGTTGTGCAATGGTTGGAGCCAGGCTCGGAGCTGCGTTAGTTACACTTCACTCCTGGTTATGCCAGGATATCAAGAGATAAATGATGTATTTATTTTCTTTTATATGTATATGTATATATATATTTTTTTTTTTTCTTCATCCCCTTGCTTGTTTGTTATCGTGTGTGTTGATGGCTTGGAGGGAATATTTCTGTACCTCAAAGGGCATGACTTCGTAGACAAAGGGCATGACTGTGTTCGCATGAATTTCAGACACGGACAGTCTCATTTGTCGCCGGGTGACGTCGAGATGCAAGCAGCTCTTTGAAGCAGAAACGTGGACGGACGAACTCGGGCCTGTGTGTTTGTAACAGCGCCTAAGTAGGGCAACGCTCGACGTGACTCAAAAGACGAAACGGCGGAATTGCTAATCCCCAAAATGAGTCACGGTTCCCCCGAGGAGGGAGTCCTCATTAGACAGCCACTGACGCATGTTGGAGTTAGCGATAAGCGGTGCTAATTGCCATGTGGGCAAATTTAGCCGCCAAAGTGTTGCCTCGCCAGGAGAGAGTCGCATGCACGCACAAGCAAACACGAGCGGTCGCCGCGTCAACAGACGGGGTACCTGTACTACACGTGTGCTCCCACACTAATAACTCTCTGGATCCCCGACGTGGGAAGGCGCTGTGGTTTAAAGGTGTGGATACATGGGAGCTCGCTGGTTCCTCGCGACGCTGCGCGCGGCTCGCACCCATGCCTCACATGCCGACACCCGAGTCACAGTGAAAACAAGGGGAAATCAGGTCCCTCATTAAGATCACTGGCGCAGACTTGTGTCCTACCAATGCGCCCTCAATTAAAGCTCTTTAAAAAGAGTGACACCCCTTCAGCTTCTAGATAAAGCCTGTCTTGAATAGCACCAGAGCTGCACTTACTCTTTTGAAACAACATTATTCGCCCACCAAGAGAATCAAGGAAATAGCTGCAATGCACACTGCTGATGCCCTGCCACCGCCAGGGGCTGTCAGAGACAACAGCACGGACACTTGGAAACCCTGGGAGACAATCCTAGAAAGCATCTTCCACCGTTAATTGGCATCTGTCCAATGTGCCATGGTCACATTACGGCAATGTATATATCTTATGCTTATATTCCCCCCTCACCCCCAACAATATATTAAAATACATTAACAGTGGATGTTGGGAGGTTTACCTGCCAGGCACTCCACCAATGACAGCAGCAGTATAGGTTTCCATAGCAACTCCATTTTAATGGTCTCAGGTCAATACACGCTCACATCCAATCACAGGTGTGCAGAATCCTGGCTTTGTCCTTTCCGGAACATTCGGTGTTCTCCTGTCAAAGGGAAAGAAAGGTGGGGTGGGGGGGTGCAAGGGAGAGGCAGCGAGAGCGCAATTAGAGATTTAGAACCTGTGGTCACTAGTGACTGGTCCAGTAATTGTCAATGTTTCCTTGGCAACAACTTCTAAGTGGTTTAAGACATGAGTTGAAAAATGTCCACTGTCCTAAAAGCCACAGCTTATTTTTTTTAAAACCTTTGCCAGTAGCAGTGCCTTATAAAACGAATCCTAAAAGATCTAAGTGTATTTAAATTGCGCTATGTGCCTCTGTGACCATCTCCAGAATAAGCAGATACTGTATAGTTTAAGGCCACGTACTTCATTACTTAAACAAAGCATTATCAAGCAGCTGCTATCGCCTGCCTTGTATGCAAACACAGACACCGATTTGTCCTGGCAAAGCTCTTGAAAGCCTCGCGTGCTTCAGACTTCTACCTAAGTGTGTTTAACATATGGCGCACGCGCACGCGCACACGCACACACACACACACACACACACACACACACACACACACACACACACACACACACGGGTGGTGAAACGCAAAAGGGATTGCCTGCTTGGACTGAAACCTGCTGAGACAAAACAAAAAGAAGCTTGCTTGTCAAACACATACCTTGCATGTTAAAGCACTGGCCTGGCTCCTTGTGTTCTTCTGAGCTGGAGGGATTATGCGTTTCTGACATGAGGAGCTGACTATACACGACGCACAACCAATTTCAGTCCCTCAGGACTCACACAATTGATTCTCCCAACCCCCATCCCCCCCCCCCCAAGGATCTACCCGTTATTCATCCCCACTTAAACACAAATACACCCCAATAAGGTTGTGCTATGATAATGAAGGGCATGCTCCTCCAGGCTAGCAGATAAACAGCGATGTAGTTATTTGTCTAAAACCCTCATATGCCCCCAATGTGTCTAGATGTGTTGTTGCCATTTCTGTTGAAGCAGATCAATGTTTCTCCATCACAGACTGAAAAGAGCGGGAAAAGCTATAAGAAATTCAATGACTAACTCGTTTGATTGGCTGAAAGACGGCAACAATCCTCCTTAAACTATATTACACACTATCCCAAAATCAGCAGGAAAAAAATACAGTATAATATAATACCAATATATATTTTAACCATAACCGTATCAGTTTTTTGTGCTTTTATCTCAGACAGTTGGACACTGATACATATTGGAGTGAATCCCTTGACACATTCACCTACACAACTTTCTGTCTGCATACTAAAACATTATAGGCCAGGATTTTTTTCCGTAAATCGGATTATGTGTACTTATTGCAATTATGTCATGAGTAAATGTTGTCTTTTAATAATAAAACACACTTAAATCCCTGGCACTTTGTTGCTCTGTTACTTTGGAAGTCTCCATTTTTGAGGGAATAATTGTGGTGATTGTGTTCACAAACTACTCAACACAATGCCTCTTCAAAGCTCAACCTCAAATCACATGAATACATATGATATACCTTTATACCACATTGAAACACCATAAATGAATAGCACCACAGATTATTTCAAAGATTACTGACTGACGAATAGGCCTACAAATACAGTTGATTTATGCAACATTTTCAGCACCATTAAAATGAAATACATTCATGTCTTCGGGCTTCAGCATGGCAGCAGCAGCAGATCCTTCATATCCTCCAGATTAGCTTCAGTAATTGGTTCATCAACCACCACATAACGTCTGATTTCACGGAGGTCCTACATTAGCGCGCCCCGGTTGATAACATCGTCAGTGAACTGGGACAGGAGGTGTCAAGCATGGCGGCACTGCCTCATTCTCAAAAGCGGCCACGAGTAGGCCTCTAACAGCAATCCCTTGATCTCTATTACGGAGCAAGCCCGGAGACACGACACATCACACAAAGAGGTCAGACGGGAGAATAAAAGACAGCCTTTTGATCCTAAGAAGCTGGGCTTTCAGGCGACGATGTCGGGAGCTCGGCGGCGTCCGCCGCGATACTTGACTTGTTTCTCCGCCACAAATTAATTACCCCTGTGACCCTAAGTGGCGGCGACAGACATATAGGCTACTGTAGCCTACAGCATGGCTCTTTCATCAGCAAAAATTGATTCTCCCATTTGTTTGCTATATATGAGATAAGATGAGAGACAAAAGTTAATGACTGGAGGCTTTCAAATTTTCGGACTTTCAAGTTTTGCATGCTTTCATGTCTCTGGAAAAAACCAGTGGACGAAAGATGAAAAACGATCAACCCCAGTCACAGCGTGGACCTAAAGTACTTCCTCTCCCTGCTTTGTCCATATTGAACAACGGCTGACTTTAAACACACTGGGAAATGCACGCCAAGCTGTGCAGCGGCGGATAAACACCGAACCAAATGCGTTTGTTTTCCCTTTTTCTACCTGGGTAATGATGTAGCCAACCTCGGCTCCATTAAGTGTTTGAATGACCCACCAGGTGTCTTAAATGGTCACACCGGGTGGAGAGCTAATTGAAGCCGACAGGTAGCCTAGTCTTTGCTGCGGTAATGACGGCGAGGGTCTGTGCGCAAGCCCCCTTCCCCCGCCGCTGCCTCCCATACCACGCAGCAGTCAGTGTTCCTCTGCAATTGTGATGGCACTTTTGATCTTGGCTACATGTGGATGTGAATTGGCTGCCTCTGACAGCTCAGACAGGCAATGCACTGTAATGGGTTTATAAGGAAGCTGCGTTTGTTTCTGGCGGTGATTTTCCTAAGATGTGGGAATGTCATTTTTGGACAAGGTATTTTTCAAGGGGTGAGGTGGATTTAAACTGAAGAAAGCTGTGTTTTATTAAAATGAATACATCTCTGCTTTCCTTGCTATTTGAAAAAAATAATACTATGTTCCCCCAATGATAAATGTCTTTATGCTTAGGGCTGTAATTCCCCATCTTGAAGTGCTTTATTATATTGTCTGTATAGTCTACCTAATGTATCTCAGATGAATGGGATAGATTAAGCGTTGTGAAACTTTTATACTCTTGAGGAGGCTCATCTCATCGGAACTTCCTGGTGGGGAGGAAGAAACACTAAAGTACAGTTAGAGTGTGGCGCGTTCCAGGGGCAAGTGGGTTTTCGTTATATTCTGGAAACCCATAATGGCGTTTGCGTTCACACAACCAACCTGAATGGTGGACCAATCAGTGACAAGTGGGGGTGGCTAAGTGCAACAAGGTTGAAGTAAAGCATGTGTTTTGAAATGGTGTTTGATACAAACAAATGTAGCACCTCCGATTGTTTATAGGCTGGTTTCTAAATTAACCAAAAGTAGGAGGCAATGACTGCAAGCACTTCCTGATGGAGCGTGCCCAGACCCTAATCACAAAGTGACATTTTGGGTGTGGTTACACCGGGCTAGAGGGCCGACAACATTTACTTGAGCCCCTCCTCAACGCCCAAACCTCTCTACCGTTATCAAATTTTTAGTGTTTAAAATAAGGAGTATTAATAAAAGAATACTCTGGGTTCTTCCTGTCGAGTCGATCCGACGACGATGAAATCCCAACTAAAATGAGCACGAGCATCCCCCCCCAACACCCCGCCCTCCCGGAGCTCTAAAACATGTATGAGACCACACTCCCACACCCTATACGGAGCAATGCTGCATCTTTAATCGGCAGGGCCGTGACTTCACTTGATCTGCCAACGCCGGCGCAGGCAGTAGAGTTTTCCTGCGAGGAGGAGAAGGAAGCTCATCCCCGAGCACCTCCAGTGCCTCCAGCCATGTAACATTAATGTTCTGGTATGGCGTGAGTGCAGCATAAAGCTAGTAGAAGGTGTGTGACGTGTACGTGGATTCAACTTGAGCTTGAATCACGAGACTCACAAACGGCAACGGAAGGAGGTGTCTATACGCCCTAATTGCATAGCAGATATGCGTTTGGCATATTCCATAGGTTATCCACATATTTACTGAATTATGAATGAATTAAAAAATATGCATGTGTTGTTCACTAGTATATTTAGTCATCAGTGTTTTGTTGAAACGGGGATCTACACGGATAATTAGTTGCAATTATGAAACACACACACATTTCATTGTAATGCATTGCTCGTGTTTGTAAACATCAGATGAGCGTGCGTGCGTGCGTGCGTGCGTGCGTGCGTGCGTGCGTGCGTGCGTGTGTGTGTGTACTGTGTTTCCATACAAGAATTTCAAGTCACAATTTTCATCTGTCGATCAAGCTTTTCAAGAGATGTTTGGGCACACTGTACTCTACAGCCTGCATGAAAAACTGTTTGTGGCATGACGCTCCTCTTAAGTATGATCGGGTACGCCCATGGCCAGTACAGTATGTCATGGAGGACATCTTCCCGCAGCCAAGCACTGTCTCGGATAGAGGCAACAGACAAAGAGACTAATGGCGTTTTGATCTGAGCACACAAGCCGCCGGCGTGACATAACACTCGGCCGGATCCTCGTTTCTCCAGACCTCACCTGGGGGAGACATTCCTCAGATGCGCCCGCCACCAGCTCCTCTGTGACGGGGGGGGTAAATCACATCGATGCGTTCGGCAGCGCTATCCACAGCCCCGGCGTAAAGTCAGACGGGCTTGCTAATGTACTTCTAACACGGTGGCCTCACTAAAGGCCTAGCCATCATTTCAGTTTGGTGGTTTGGCGTGTCGGTCAAATAATTTGCAATTTGAGACACTATTTGTGACCGTTGCTCCCTAGTTTCTCTGCTTCCCGCACAAACTAAGTTTTATTTTTCTTCCCCTCTGAAAGCGCCCCTTCCGACGGACTGATCGGTAATCACAGTTTGGAGGGGAAGAAAAGCTGCAGGTGTCAGTCTCGCCGGCAACATTATTTCTCTCCTTTTCATGGAGAGCGATAAGAAAAGATGAATAGCAGGGAATATCGGCGGTGCGCGAGCAACCGTGCTATCCTGCTGACTCTAATCTATTGTCTTTAAATGCGTTACGGCGTGCACACACTTGCACACGCACGCACGCACGCACACACACCACTCTCTTCTGCACACACACAACACACACACCCACACACTCTCTCACACAAAGACACACTCCCGCACACACACACACACAACTCTGTTAGTTGTGTACCACAGTACACTGATAAACCATTGCTTTGCAATGCTATGTTACAGTAATTGCTCTGCACTTTCAACGTCGTATACCCTTTCTTGTGTATCATCAGCCCCATGGTAAACGCCAGCAAGTACCATTTTATCAATTTCTTATTTTTTTTTTTTTTTTTTAACCATTCCTTATGTTGTTTATTTCTGTATTTTCCTCGGGGAAGCACGATTGTGCATTTATTCCCCCTGCTGTAAAGCACTTTGAGCTGCAATTCTTGTATGAAAAGTGCAATATAATAGTTTTATTATAATAGTTTATTATTTTTATTATTATTATCATAAATTGTAGTTATTTAGTTATTTATGTATTGCATAGCTACAGATCCATCTAGTTCTACATTTCATGATGCTGCCATTGGACTGAATTTCCATTAGAGGGTTAAAAGAGTTACCTATAGAGTGAACTAATCTGTCTTACATTGTCGGGCTGCTAATAGATTTGATCCCTTAACCTACTACAATACACTTCATATCAGGGGCTATAGAACAGTGGGGTATTATTCATACCAGCAATACCTTCATATTCCTATATCTAGCTGATGTGAGTGGACTAGATCCATGCTGACACCATGTTATGAGCATGTTCTTCCCCAAGGAAGAAGGTAGTAGCTTTACAACCACTTGGCTACAGCAACTGCAGTCTAAAGCAGGGGTTCTCAATCATAGCTTGCAACCCCCCAGAATAACAGTGCCAGAGACCCGTGACCCAGAGGTGGTAAAAGAATAACAGACATATTGTTATTTGATAGTATATTAATATAGGCTAATATCAGAATGCATCAAAGTAATGTATAAACTGTACTACTACTAACAGTTCTGACTAAACTATTCCATTGTAATCATTTAAAAACGTTATTTATTTTCTGAAAATCATCGTGACCCCCTCCCCTGTGTCTCGGGATCCCCAGGGGGGTCCCGACTCCCAGATTGAGAACCACTAGTCTATAGAACAGAATTTGAACTTGCCGTGCTAATCATTTCTTGTGTGCCAAGGGAGTAGATTGTAATTTGTCAGCATCACGACTTCATAAATCATGAAATGGTTTAAGACATTTCAACATTGCCCTGAAGATTGAGGGCAAAATAAATTAGAAATAAAATATAGTTGTCAGAAATAAAATGTAATACAACCTGAAAGGTGTATTTGAATACAGTATGCAAAACTGAGACATCTAAAGGCACTTCAACTCCACATTAATGGACTAATAATAAAAAATAAATTAAAATTAAAATGAAGCTCTGAACTCCATGCAAACAAGCGATGAGGATTATGAGACTGGAATCAATGCACTCCCTGTTGATCCATCTGATAGCAAATTAGTTCTACTAAATCAGGGAGAATTGAAAGAGGCACTGATGCTCTTGGACAAAGCACGCATGACAACATGAATCTCAAGGCAATTAGAGGAATCTGAAGACACAGAAGTAGAAGGCTACTACCCCAGTATCGAATAATTGCTAAGATATTGTAGGCTACCTTTTACCTGGACATTCTCAACTTGGGAATTCTGGGGTTATAAAGTATTTCCCTTAACCATTTTAATAGAAAATTAAACGTTTTGCATATGGCACGGATACAATAGCAAACCGTTATCAAACATGGGTTCAGTCACAACAGCTGGACAAAAATGCAAATTTGTAATTTACTGCAACTGGAGGCCTATTAAGACATAAATAGAACACTGCATTTATAATACTACTCGTGTAAAAGCACAACCCTAAATCCCAAGTCTAAGTTTGTGTCTAACAGTTGAAAAGAGCAGTTGACAGCAATATCGACGTTAATGATGATAAATGCACCTAATATTCTACCTGTGCGCAGTCGTGTGAGCAAAGCATTGTCCTGATTTAGTTACCTGTGTATTTGCACTGAAATATCTGGAGATGTTAATCCTTACTGCGATATCCATATTACATGTCTCTGTGTTTTGACCATCCAACATCGAGTCGACGGTCAAAAGCAATAGTTGAGTTTGTCTCTTCCAAGTCTTAAAGTCGGCCACAGACAATAGCCAATTCGATCATAGTATATTGTGCTAAGACACTTAATCTCATCAGATAGCCTTAATGTAGGTGCTCATCCCATCCAACTCAACGTCTTCGATTTTTGAGTGCGTCGCAGGCGGTCAGCTCTTCGTTACGCACGTCTTACAACCGAGACACAGTCATTCAGAGCGCCGCAGCTGTTCGCAGCCCATGACACTCCCGTAAACCAAACTGCCCAAAAGTCCGTGAGGTTTAGCAGATTAAGCCTAAATGCGCCGTGCAGCCTTCTTTACTGTACACGCACGCACAGAGTGGCGACTGCCTGCCGAACGTCTCCATTTAAACCGAGCTGCGAGCGAGGCTCCTATCGCGCACGGCACGCAGCAGCTAGTGGCACATGGGACACTGAGAGGGTATTTTTTCCCCCTTCTGCAGGTTGGTTCAGCGACTGCCCTACCTACAGGCTTTGCAGACACTCCTGGTTTCTGTCCATTTACATGCCTTATACTCAATATACAATAAAATACGTACTAGATAGCCTACTTTCTTTTTTTAAATAAACCGTATGGTGTACAATGGAAACTGGAAAACCGCCACGTGAAACATGTAGTGCGTTATACAAATAATAGGCTATATCCTAGTAAGCTTTATAATGTTATGTCATAAACGGCTCCTGCCTAATCTTACGAATATGACGTGTGTCACGAATCACGATATTATAGCGTAGGCTTACTGTAAGAATAGGTCTACGATGCCGATTGACACATGGCATAGGTCTGTTGTCCAACTATGCATAGCGTAGGTCTCCTGTTGTTCAATATGGATGACTGCCTGCTCAAGGAAGATCCCATTGTAGTGCACACGCTTTCCAACTAGCTAAAAACACATTGATTCATTATTAGGATGAATGTTAATAATAAAAGAAGCCTAATAGTTATTGAATGGGGTAAATAACGCCCTGTTGAGCTTCAGGAAAAAATATCAATATTAAAACCATCCTAACCCATCCAACTATGTTGAACTGTTTGTTCTATGCCTAGTTCATGTTAATTGTAGGGTACAAATCGTTGTTTTACACCAGAAGGACATTTTCTTTAATCTTTCTGTTTTTTTAATTATGATTACGATGATGATTGTTGTATTATTGATAAGGACAATAATATTCTACAATATTGTTCTTATAGGCTATAGCCGTCTAGCTTGCTTCAAGCTAGATGCTTCAGTTTAACTTTGCCTTGAGAATCAGTCTGGAAAGCCTTGGGATCATTGTGAATGTGTCCAAGTAGCAACTGAACTTTCCAATCAGCGTCGTGTTTATAGCTGTATGGGCGTGGTTTAGGTGTGCTGACCATGGTGCCGACAGCAAAAACGACCAGATGGTTCATCCAATCAACTGCCAAGTATTTTTTTAGTACCTGCCATTCACAAACAGATTCAATGGCTTCCCAGATGGACTTGTGACAACAATTCTTCTGGCATGTCAGGTTATTAACAGCCTTCTGAGTTTGGTCGCAATTTTATTCCAAAGGTTATCCGTTGTCTGAACTATATAATAACAAGAGTGTCTGTAGTGCTGTTATTCAAATTGAATAGGCTACTGACACTGAATAATTCAGTGTCTTTATGTCTTCTTTCTACTTAAAGGTATAGTACGCGATTTTAAGATGTTATATTCACCAAATAATCTCCTTGCTGTCTGCTCTCTGTGCACGGCATGCTAAATAAATACAGGAAATCTGGTGGTGCAGACTGCACACAACAACACATCTTAGCCTTCATTAAAGCATTAAAGTGAGAGGTGTAAATGACAGTGAAAATAAGCTTTCTCCCGAATGACATTTTTTTGATTAGGCTGCCTGCTTGCTGTAAAACAATTGGACAAGACTGTAAATTCTCTTACTCTATCTTATATCTTGGTGTTAGCCCATAGGTGAAATGTTGTATGCATTTGCAGTAGCCTAATCATTCAGTTCTCTGCTAGCCTTGCGATGCCATCCCGATCTCTGTAGGAATAGCCACGCATGTGGACATGTGGCATTAGACTCCCATTGTTGTTTGGAAAATGTCGTTTTATTTAAGCATTCTTGTCAATATTTGTAATGCTTTGCTTTTGTCCTGAGGTGGTAAATGAGATGCTAAAACGATCAGCAACATAGCAATAGGCATAAATCAGATCCTTCAAAATGCAGTTACAGATATATGCCATATACTCTAGGCATATAATAGCCTATTCTACTTTACATGTACCTTTTTCAAGGGCACACAATAGATATTCTGAAATCATTGCCTTTGATCAGGTTCATGTATTTATGGATGTGAGGTTTCTGCACGATATTACTTTTCTCTGGAGCTATACTGTATGTTAAAGCATCTCCATATGATTTTATTTCCCTGGCAATCGTCATATAGCCTAGTGCGCATTTGGAGCTTAATTTTGATTTACAGTAAATCTGTTCCTCTTTTTGGTGCCGTAATTCTCAAAACATCTGGTCCTTCATTAATTGGCATGTTGGTTATCTTTATAGGACACACCCAGCAGAGAGGTGTGAAGATACAGTAAATATATATATTTAGTGTGTGTATTTATTTTGAGAGACAGAGAGAGAATGTTTAAACCATAAAGAAATCGCTTTTGCATAACGATTACCTTCAAAACTGTTGTTCATTACATCTGCATCTACTTAGTGGCCATTTTGGTTGCGACACGTAACTGCAATCAAGCGCAGCACACCTATCTTCAGAAGAACAGCCAACGGAATGAGTGTGACAGGTAGATAACGTGTCTGTGATGTCATCTTAATGCCAGGAGTTTGGGATGAATCTTCTTGTCTTCCAACCGTCTTCCAACCGTCTCGGAGGAATCCAGCACGCTGTGTGTGCACTATACAGCACTTATACAGCATACATGTCTCTGTGTTCTTACAGAATGCAGGTTTTGTATCTGCTATCTCCCCCAAGGTAAAAATAAATCTTCAAGATTTACGGAATTCTCACACCAGCTCCGCCCCCCTCTCCCCCCTCTCTCTCTCGCTCTCTTCTCCCCCCCCTCTCTCTCTCTCTCTCTCTCTCCCCACCTCCCCCTCTCCATTTCTCTCTCTCTCTGCAGAGGTTATATATTTTACTTCCTAGAGCTGTACCTGCGGAGGTTAGAGATGTTACATCTTCTGTAGACATTAGATACTCGGCCACTGTTGTGCTGTTGACTGTGCGGGCCTCTTTCTGTCCTCTCCCCATTCATGCCCTTTGTTTCCTAGGTTGCTAACGCTGCATCTTTTCAGCCCGGCCCTACTAGAAGGGTTCGGTTGGACTCGTCCTGTTTGTGATTTTTCTTCCAAGTCATTTTTTTTCCACAGGGAGTTGTTCCTTGCCCGACGGGAGCATAAGGTACAATGGATGCCATTTGTTTCCATATAAAATGTATGCGTCTGTGCAGCCCTCCGAGACTGTAACGCGATTAAGGGCTGTGTGAACTAGACACATCGGAACTGACTTGCTGAACTGGCACTGTGCTCCACAGAAAGTGTTTTTTTTGCGAGACACATCCTAAGACACGTTGCTTTTGAATAAGAATGTAGAGGAAGTGGGTTCTGACAAACTCAT
Organism: Forbesichthys papilliferus; assembly: GCA_025399855.1. Taxonomy (NCBI): domain Eukaryota; kingdom Metazoa; phylum Chordata; class Actinopteri; order Percopsiformes; family Amblyopsidae; genus Forbesichthys; species Forbesichthys papilliferus. The sequence continues at coordinate 13,255 of JAODOY010028768.1, read as the reverse complement.
TCTGTTAGCAGTGCAGATAGCATGCGGGAACTCATCCTTGCTACAGAACAACACCAAAGCTGTCATGCCAGATCTGAGGTTTGTTTCTATTATTGACCAGCAGGACCGGACCATGGCTTGCTTCTGATCCACTCAGTTTCAGTTGCCGTGGGAACAACATCCTGTGTTGGGATTCTTGGATTGAGTTTCCTAAACACGAAATGTGTTCATCCCTATTTTTAGCCAGATGATGATGTCGTCGGACCATTGAGCTTAAATGACTCGGTTGAGTTTCAGATGCAGATTTGAAGTCAGAGATCCGCCGATCACCCGTTGTGAAATGTGCCCCGTAACCGGAAAAGCTTAACAAAAACCTAGAAGATATTAGCACGCTTCGCCAGTGTGGTAGAGGTAGTGTTCAATATTTGCTGATTGGGGATTTTTAAGTAATAAGGCAATTCCCTCTGAAGGTCAGGCCTTCTCTGAAGGTAACTGTTGGCCTATATGCCGTGATACAGAGCTGTCCATCATCGTACATGCAGTTGAAAGCATTAGTATGAAGACCACACAACTGTAGTGTTCGAAAACCTTTTCAAATACTGACCTCCAAACATAATATGTTGTTGACTCCTGATCCCATTGAATGCACGAGGGATTGGCTGCACGCTCTAACCACCTCTTATTGCTTTACAAATACAGGAAAGTCAGCAAGTCAATGCATTAGATCAAATACACTTGAAGTACTGTACATACATGTACTGTAAAAATCATCCTAGTATGAATGTTTTAAAATGTGTACAATTACATGAGACACAAGTTGTGTAGGTAGACAACAGTGTAGGGCAAGTTACTCAGGAATTGTAATAAGTTACTATTTACTTTAGACTACTTCAAAAAGTTATATTACTTTACTTATTACTGGGTTAAAAGTAATTAGTTACATTATTACTTTCACAATCACTACCCTGCCTCGCCCCTACTGAAAAATGACGACCTGTGTAGCCAGCTCATTTAATAATGTAATCCTCTTTATTGGAACAATAATTAACCTTAGGAGTCAACAATCATCCAAAGTGAAAACATTGCAGCCTCTCAAACCAGGCAGTCTTGTTCAATTAGCCTACCCCACGTTTGCTAAGACCAGAAATATCGTACTTGTAACGCAGAAATGCAGCATTACTCATTACTAAATAGTAATAGTATTACCGTTTTGGAAATAGTAATTAGTTACACTACTAGTTACTGGGAAAAGTAATAACATTACAGTAACTACATTTACCCGTAACTAGTTACTGCCAAACACTGGCAGACAATTAACTATAGTAAACTGGATGTTTAAAGGTAGAGTCAGCAATTATAAAATAACACACCGCTACTGTAGCTGCCCGTACTGTGTGTGTGTGTGTGTGTGTGTGTGTTCGTGTGTGTGTGTGTGTGTGTGTGTGTGTGTGTGTGTGTGCGTGCGTGTGTGTGTGCGTGTGTGAGTGTCCGTGCGTGAGTGTGAGTGTGCGTGCGTGCGTGTGTGAGTGTGCGTGCGTGTGCTAAAATAATAATACGGTGTTCCTACAGAGCCCCGAGTCTGTAAATGGAAACACATATAACCCCAATTGTTCGAGGCTCGCTCGACTCCCCTCCGTAGGAATTGCAGATCTGGAGTTTTTTTTCTGGACAGGTGAGAGGCGTTACCGTGGTTACAGTAACCTGAGTGAGTAGACAGCCCAAATAGCTCTGCTCCCATACAGGGCCATGTCAGGAGGTCAGAGTCTTCTTAAGAGACCCCAGCAGCAATATTCGGCTGTTAAGTGACTTGGTTGTGGAGTCCTCACAGAAAAATAGCATCTCGGTAGAAAAGAATGACACATTCAGTCGGCAGTTCCTGGGCATACTGTAGATTATGGCTGTTGATTAATGGCTCCAATGACCAACATGCCCTAAGGGCAGAACTCCAGGGAGAGTGAAAGTAAAGATGTCTGACTGCCACAAATTACAGTAATCACGAAAGGTAACCTTGTGTGTCTTGGGCGCAGGGATAGTGGAATAGTTTGAAGCAGATTATCACTTTTCTTATGGACAGAAGGCAAATACTCATCGCATAAGAATTGTCAACCCGTTCACAAAAAACAGTTGGAGTCAATGGCAACATCAAGCAAGTAATTGTCCTTTTATTTTTGTGATGCTATGCCGATCCACTCACATTAAGTTAATTGCCTATAATAAGTAAGAATTTTATTATCTCTCTCTCCCTCTCTCTCACACACACACTTTATATCTAATGACACTAACTCTCTCTCTCTCTCTCACACACACACACACACACACTTTATATCTAATGACACTAACTCTCTCTCGCTCTCTCTCTCTCTCACACACACACACACACACACTTTATATCTAATGACACTAACTCTCTCTCTCTCACACACACACACACACTTTATGTCTAATGACACTAACAGACAGTCTTCGAAACAATACATTGAATGCAAATAGCACTCCACTTCCCACCATATGACCAAACTGTCTGCATGATAGATATCAAGAATCAGGAGGTAGAAGTTTTCTCTCGCTCTCTGCAAGGTCTTTGCACTTACTGCCCAACGCATTTAACCTTCAGCCAATTGGTCTTCTCACTTAGAAAAGCTAAGTTCTTGAACCATGAAATCGAGAGAGTTGTCCCTTTTATATAGGTTTGAACCCAGACTATTTCAGGATTAATCACCTATTGCCATTTCAAATGTCACAGTCATCAGCTTGAAACCTTCTTTGTGATCGCAATTGCATTATATTCATACAATTATAGTCAAAGACTGAACATATGCAGATATTGAGCAACTTATAAATTAACATTCACAGAGAATTACAGTTTTGACCTTGCTAGGCCTACACTATTGTAATTATGTAATGTTTATATAAAAGATTTCATCCTTGTCTGGAATAGCAGACGGATATGAAATATTACCTGAATTAGATATCAACGTGATCTGAAGTAATTCCACTGCCAGTCTTGATGAGCATCTTTTGTGATGGTGTGGGCGGCTGCAGACCCAGAGCTCATGTACCCAAGTGTCTCTACACAATCAGGGAACAAAGTGACAGAGGATGAAGCAACTTGACAAATCGCCCACTGAAAGTAATGCCATCAAAGCAATACCTCCGTGCAGATGTATATCCCATCTGAATGCATATCTGTGTGTGTGTGTGTGTGTGTGTCTGGATGTGTGGGGACCTATAAGCAGGTAGACACATGCATTCAGTTAGGAATTAATATTAATATTATTAATAATAATAATAATAATAATAATAATAATAATATAGTTAAGAATTTGAAAAACTTCAAGAGGTGGCGACCACCTCTACGACCTGTGAAATATATCTGCTGTATGGTTTTATTGTTTAATTTTCCTCTGGACGGTTTCTATTGCAATCAATGCTCCATGTTTGATTATTACAAGTATTATTTGCTTTTACAAATAAAAACGATTGATTGACATGGCAGCATTCAGCACTAACTGACAGAGACGTGACAAGATCTCAGTTTCTGTTGAAACCGCCAATCTGTCTGTGTGTGTGTGTGTGTGTGTGTGTGTGTGTGTGTGTGTGTGTGTGTGTGTGTGTGTGATAGGAAGAAATGCAGAGATTGGTTGTTTGAAGGTGAGACTTGTGTGGGAGAAGTGTGTGTTCAATTGACTCTCTTTCTGCGTTTATGTGCCAGCCTTCTGAAACACAGCCCGCCCACTTGTGAGAACATTTTGTGTGCAGCAGTATGATTAATATGTATATTTAGCTGTCACTTGATTAGCTTAGGTAATTTGAAAAGAAATGCCATCAGACTTCACTGATGATTAGTATTTAATTTTGCTCTGTAGTTATACAATGATTTTGATTATGACTCCCGCTATGTCATCATCGGTGACTTCAAGCTGAGCCTGATGAGAAACCGAGTCGGCTGGATGCAATGATCGGCGGTGTCAGGAGCGGAGACATCTGCATTTGTTTGCGTCCATTGGGGAACAAAATCATTCACACACTTCTGGACAGATGAACGAACACGAGATATTCATTTGGTCATGCATCGCCCATCTTGTGTCAAGGTTATAGGCTACATTGTATTTTTCAGTTGAATTTCCTCAAAATCAATCTGGTGTCCTTATCCTCTGCTTCATGTGTTCATATTCACACATTGTCAAGTACACAACCTTAAAAGATGGAGTCAGTGACTGTAAACAATACACTTTTTGTCAAACTACACAGCCCTCAAAGTGGTGCAGACCGCACCACACAACACTATCCTTGGCAATGCAAGTCCAATTTGGAGGGGGGGGGCAGAACTTTTAAAGGTACACCCCATGGCATTGAAAAGAGAGGTGTCTCTGTTTTGATCTTTCCCCAGTATCGCTGGCTCCACCTTTCATACAGTAAGTTCCTATTTACGAGCCGGTACGCGGTACTCTGCAATGAGTTACTCACCAGTTTAACCAGACAAGAAACAGCTGAGAGAGCGAAGTTGCAAGTCCTTGCTCGTGGTTAAACGTTCGGATAGGTTCGTGTTAACGTGTGTTATTGCACCTTGCACATGGGAGAGCAGATCTAAACAGCCAGAATTGCATTTCCTGTGCACTGAGACTCAGGGACTTCCACATTGTGTGTGTCTCTGCTGTAGAGAGCCGAAGTCACATCCCCGTAATGGGGAGAATACAATTATGTTTAGATCCCATTTGCTTTGTGACACAAAGTACAAATATGATGTGTGTCTATATGAAAGATAATTGTTCAAGTCAAGAACGTTGCAGTTTGTATTCTCTCCGTTGACTACCATACATATTTTTTCCAAACTAAGGTCCCATAACGCAGATGTGATTTCAGCTCTCTATACATCTCAATAGCGGCGGTGGTGGTGGCAACGTCGTCCCCTCCCGCGTCTAATGAATAATGTACAACCAGGATCCCCCGCAAGCTAACCAAGGCCAGGACATGCCTCTGCCTCATCCTCGTTGGACTGCACTGACTTCCGGGATCCAGTCAGCATCTGCATAACCCCAGGAGCCGTTTTTGCGTGTAGCTGTTGTTACGGCCTGGCTCATGGGCCGTAAACCAAACAAACAAATCAAACCAAACAAACTAATCAAACCAAACAAACTAATCAAACCAAACACTTAACTAACAGAATGACAATAGATTGAGATGTGAATGTCTGTAGGTGTAAGTACTGAATATATGTGGTTCGTGTTGCATGCTAACCAAACTAAAGACGCTAACCAAACTAAGAAACAAAAACCAAAACAAGACAGGGCCGTCACACTGTAAAGGACATAAAGGGAGAACGCCACAGTCAAGCACCTAACGCTCGTATTGCTCACAAGGAAACGTCAGTTCATCGAGCAGTGTTCATATAAACAAACCAAAGTCCTATCATACTGAGTTAAAATGGGGGCTTTCATTAATTGATAATTAGCAACCCCTGCTTGCATGGAAGTGTTAAATCAGACATTCAGAAGGATGCCGAAACAGCCTCTATTCTACAGCTGAAACCAATCCACATTCATCTCAATCAGCAGCATCAGTTACCCAAGTGAATTAATTATATGCAACATCTAATTTAATCATAGACCCTTCATATTGCCGGGTGTGGAGTAAGGACCTCTTTTTATTAATGTCAGATTAATTGATACAGTACTAGAGTCTAGTAAAGAAGAGTTGTGGTTGTAGTAGTACGAAAAAATAAATACTAAAGTATTCACTTTTTTCCCTGGAGTATCGTCTAAAAAAATACAAGGATGATAGTGATAGTTATTTTTGGAAACTGCTCAAGGTATATTCCTTTCTTGCTACACTGTTTATTTTACAAGTTTTGCTGCAGGTTTGTAAGTCTATTGTGTAAGAGCGTCCTGAATTTGTTTTACAATTCAGTGGCTGTCTGACCAGAGTTTCACCTCAGTGTTCCTCAGCCCCTGTACAGCACACAGAAACAAAAACAGTGCTCGAGCTCAGTGTATTACAGACTAAGATAATGTTTCAAAATTCAAGGACTTTCTGCAGACTGTATTTAACTATTTCAGATTAGATCAATATTAATCAAAAGTAACCAAAAGGGACTTCTCTCCCATTCAAATAAACCAATCCAATTTGATAAGGAGTCAGGCTATTTGGATAAGCGTGACGGACAAATCATCAGGAGATTGTCTTTCTCCACTTCTTTGATTGCTTTAAGGACTTAACACGCTGGAAAGTAGTAAGTTTAGTGGAGTATTCAGCTGGCCATTTCAGAAAAGCCAGCTGAATACTCAAATAAATCCAAACGTGGATTGCTGCAAGTGCAAAGGCTGTTGTATAATCTTACTTCTGGTGTCTAATATTATGAATCAGAAACATGATTAGTGACCTCCAGCAACGCCCCATATAATCCAACCAAGGGAACATTTTTCACTGAATTCCAAAATGCATAGAAATCAATATTTAATCTGCACCAAATATTGGCCAATGCACAAAAGCCTCAGATACTAAACGTCGGACAGTTACAAGGTTTTGCCGTCTATACGGATGACTAAGCGTTTAGATAAAGATTAGAAGCAAACTCCTGCCTTTGAGAGCCTTCATGATTGCATTTAGCTTGATTTAGCATGCCACACCTAGCGTATATATTGGCTAGATATGTCATTGCCAGCGACCTCAAGACAGAACAGCCTACACCAGAGGTCTTTAATGTTTATCGGGCCAAGAACCGCTTGGTTGAAAAAGGGACCCCTATCACATACGGCATAAAATATTTAGTTGCCGGGCCAACAATAATGTGAAGGGTGCCATGTATAAAAGTAGGTCACTAACTAAGCAGGTAAAAATAATTGACTGATTTATATATTTATAGCACAGGTTGGATTTATGTTAATGAATATTTTCTGACTTCAACATTTTTCTAAGAAAATACATTTTTAATCAAATAATTTGGAGGACCCCCTGCAGTATCTCTGAAGACCCCCTGTTGAAGACCTCTGGCCTACACTGACAGCCACATGGCATCACAGAAATCATATTATAACTAAACATATATAGATATAAATGTAAATGAAGATGTTATAACAGTCCGTACTTTGGGCAGAAACGTGTATTTCCTAAATGCGCTGTTGTAGGTGGCTGTGTATTGCGGCTGTATGCTTGCCTATACGATCATTCCACATTTCCCTGAAATATCCCACCGCATGCACGTGTTTATTGGTGTATCCGTTATGTCTTCACTGGACATGGTCCAGAGGAGATGTCGTGTGTTTGTTCTAATAGGCTTTGCTCTACTGGGTGCGAAGCTTACATGAGTATTGTTTCTGCAGGCATACGTGCGCAACACGCACGCTCACACACACAGACGAACTGCACACACACACAAACACACACAGGCAATTGAGGCATAAGCTCACCTTTCTAGTTTGCATGCTACTTAGTTTGTCTCGGTCTCTAGGGGAGGTTTCCACGTGAGTAACCAGTATATGTCACATTACCTAGCTACCTAGAGGTATGGAGGAAATGTGTCTATATGTGTCTACCCGTTCTAGGATATACAGTGTATAATATACAATAGAATAAATACATGTATTATACAGTATTCAGGGGATAAAAGTAACGTGTATTTATTAGTGGAAGATGACAGAAAATGTGGGATAGGCTAATGGTTATTGGGATTGACACCCAGCCAAAATATTGTGGGGGTTTAATCATTAAGAAGCCCGGCCCTACTATGAATACCCTTGAGCAAGATGTCACTTCAAGTCAGTTTTATTTATACAGTATAGATCCCTTTCAGACAGGGTTAGTTATTCTCAAGAATGATTGCCAACTTAAAGCTCAAAGTTAAACAAACTGCTTCAGATGCTCCGCCCCCACACATTGAAACGTATCCAAAGCCAAGGGCAATGTTGTTGTGAGCGGTGTTCTCCAGTTCGTGTTTGTTTATGTTGCTATTTACAGCATGCACATGGTAATCTAGCCAGACACTAGGAGATATTTGATTTTAGCTTACAATTAGCTTGCAATAGCTGACTATACCTTACATATCTGTATGGTAATTGCATTCACTGTAAACATGTCCTTTTTGAGCAGGGTACTTGTATATGTAGCTTGTAATACGTGATGCAGCCAATCTATAAGCAGCTTTCACCATTCACCAATAATCATGAAATGAAGCTGTTGCAAACGTTCAGTCAGGCAGACTACTTGCTTATGCAACGGTGGCCAGCAGGAACAGCTGTGCAGTAAGTTAAAGGTGTAGTCAGCCATTCTGGATTAAAAACAGAAACACCTCCCTCAGAACCCCCTCTACCCCCCTTCCCCTCCACACACACACACACACACACACACACACACACGCATTCCCAAGGCTGGCGTACAGTTGTGTGCCGTTTACAGAGCCGGGGCTGTGTAGAAACACCAGATTATTTGTTCAGCACGCACAACGAGCAGCTAGCCTGGTGACCACGAGGAGATATCTGCAGAATTTGACAAAAGTGTATTAGCTTACAGTACAATACAATCGCTGACTGCACCTTTACGTAAACCTGACTGTCTGACACTTAAAGAAAAGGTCACGTGACCCATTGCGGGTGCACCCACCTCCCACGCCAGAGTTCGAATCCTGGTGCGCGGTGTATCCTGTGTAGAGGCGGTGGCACGCACACTCATAAACCAATCTTCTGACTGCGCGTCTTTATACAGGCTAGTCAACTCAAGTCAATTTATTTATAAAGCACATTTAAAAACAACAGTGAACAAAATGCTGTACAGAGTTACGCCAATAACAACATTAAAATACAACATACAATGAATTCAAAACACAAAACCAACAAGCACAGGTGTCCCTAACGCTACTTTTACGCCACAGAATAGAAATATGTTTCAAGACGAGACTTTAAAGTGTTGATGGTATGGGATGATCTGACAGAAATGGGAAGATTATTCCACAGTCTTAGAGCAACAACCGAGAAGGCACCCTTTGTTTTCAACCGACACTGCGGAATAGCTAAAAGGAATTGATCTGATGATCTAAGAGGCCTCGAAGTCTGATACACTGTAAGGAGATTTGAAAGCCAAACCATGCTACTGCTGTACTGTATATGAGCGCCTGCTTGCTGCTCATTTCAGATGGCTTGTGTTAGTTACACTCCCGCTACCACTCCCGCCTCACCTCCAGTAGCAACGTTGATCTGGACTCTGTTGAAGAACTCCCCCTAGTCACTGACGGAGTCAGAACCCCGGTGGGGGAGATAGTCATCTTGTCTTATTCCTATTCATGCAATCTATTAATAAAAGTTGTTAATAAATCCTTAATTGAGTAATTAAATGCTTTTTTTGTCTGACTGTTACGCGTGTAACAGTGTGGGATCGGCAGGAACCAGGCGCAGGTTTCATAAATGACCAACGTTTAATGAAAACACACTCAAATACACTCACCACACAGCAACTGACTGGAAACAATAACCGACAAAGAGGAAAAGACCAACCCCAACCCATATACCCACACAGGACTCACAGGTGCAAACAATCAACCATCAACATGAACACCCGTGAGACAGGGAGCGTTGGGGAAGTGGACGTCTGGTAACCTGAGGCGGGAGCACGTAGGGCCCGGTAACGGTGGGAGGTGTAAGATTTACCATGAGACTATGAGACCATGTACCATGCACCATGTACCATGCACCATGCACCATGAATCATGTACCATGAGACCATGTACCATGAGACCATGTACCATGCACCATGCATCATGTACCATGTACCACGGGCCCCAGTGTTGCGTGGCCACTGCTCTGTATGACCAGTGGAAGAACGGCCACTATGGCCACCACATGAGTACCCTCCTGAGAAGTGACATCTCAGCCTAAACCCACTGAAAGCCCGGGCACCAACCGGAACACCTGGCAATCCACCTGTCACAGATATGTCACACTCCTCCCCCCCTCCTTTCCCCTCAATATAGTGATAACAGTGTGGAAATGTAGCAATACCCTGCAGGCGCTGCCATCTCTGACACAGTGCATCTGCTCCTCGTGATGTGAGCTCACACAAAAGCTCTGCAACGGCGCCGCCAGCGCAACGACGCCGCGGATGTCATCATCGTCCGGTCAGTCAAAGATGCGAAGGCTTCTTGCGCAATCACGCGGCTTTTCTTTGGGACGGTTTGGGATATTTCTAACAGGGGCTTTGCACTGGCACTGGTTAACCGTTATCAATTCCACGATTGGTGAAGAGGTGGTGTTGGCAGCCGATCCAGTCAGCTTGTAGAGAGCAAAGGACCCAGCGAGAGACAAGCAGCTGGCCTCACAGTTGGCCTGGGCAACAGCTTGGCAAGGTGAGGAAAGGTCATAGCGCCCACATGCCTCCTAACAAGAGCTGTGCCACTGGGGGGCCACCCTATGAAAACCCACAGTAGGCTTAGGCTATATCTCATTACTGTTTCTATTGTCGTTGGTTATGGTTGGGGTTAAAGTTGAAAAATAAACACATGCACTTCACATGTGAAATACTAGTGGTTTGAATATGAAGGGTAACCTCGCGAGATCAGGATGGTATCGCTTCTGTTTGACTAAGCTGCGAGAATCAGTCTGGAGAACTTGGAAATCGTTGTGTTTACAGCCGGTTAAACTTGGGTGTGGTCAATCAGCGTCATAGTTACAGTAGCTACTGTAGCTGACTCCAGTCCAAAACGCCTAGAGATGATACAATATAGAAGATGTTTTATTAGAGTTTATTAGAAGAAAAAAGGCTTTTCTCAATGGAAAATATGTTTCCACTCTTCTCCCGACTTTTCTACTGCAAGAGTGGATTTAACTACAGGCTTCTGCTGAATCACAGGTTCATCCAATCACACCACAATGTCTGTTATTCAAAGTGCCTGCCCTTTTGAAACCATTTCAATGGACGGCTCCCCAGATGGGCATGTCTTAACAGACACATATCTGGTGTGTGTGTCAGGTCCAGTGTTGGGCAAGTTACTCAGGAATTGTAATAAGTTACTATTTACTTATTACTCCTTCAAAAAGTAATAACATTACTTTAATTATTGGGTATTAAAAGTAATTGGTTACGTTACTAGTTACATTACTATATTACTTTCACAATCCTTACCCTGCCTTGCCCCTTTTGAACAATGACAACCTGTGTAGCCAGCTCATTTAAGAATTGAATCCTCTTTATTGGAACAATAATTAACCACAGGAGTCAACAATCAGCCAAAGTAAATTGTTCTTGTAACGCAGCAATTCATCGTTACTTGGATTAATATTTGTAATATTATTACCATTTTAGAAATAGTAATTAGTTACACTAGTTACTGAAAAAGTCATAATATTACAGTTACTAGTTACTGGTCAACACTGGTCAGATTATATGAAGGGTACTTGCTTTGGTTGTTTAGTGCTCAGGGTATAATTTAATGGGCATAGGCATAATTCTATATATAATATCTTATTTTTAACATAACTAAACAAAGATTGCCTAGGGTTATTCCTGACCTGATGTAGAAATACAGTATTATAACAAATTTACAGAGCACTGAAAGCCTTACAACATAACAGTCAGCAGGAGCAGATTTGTCATAATGAACACTTAAGCCCCCAACAGACTCTGTGACGGCATGTCGCTTAATAGCACAAGGATGAATATTTCATGCATATTACAGTCCTTAAATTATAAACGGATTGCATTTTCCATTAAGAGAAAGACCAGTGAATGACAAAACATTTTTTTGAATAGTGTATTTTTGAGATACCCTCTATTCCCTAGAGACACAGGACACTGCTGCTGTGTGTTTATAACAAAATAGTTGTATATACTAAGTTAAAAGTTTTTATTTGAAATACATATTTTTTCATTTTCTTTTATGAAAATAGCAACGGCTGGTGGATGTTAATGTTCACCCACCTCTCTAATATATCACAGAAATGTTGACAACAAATATATACCAGATACATTTGCATCTGCTCTAGATAATAATGATTTGGTAAACAGATATTATTTATTCAGTTATACAGAACATTGCGTGTCACTGTCATCACTCTTTCTAATAGTAGTGTATTGGTTCATTAGCAAGATGAAAATGAATTCTAGTATGAGCAAATATATGTTTATTCTCTGGCCCTCAATGAATACACAAAATATTTATTTTCTGTATTCATCGATGGGTATTGACCCTTAATTCTGATAGCAGGATGTGGCATTCTTCATGCAGCTGTTAGTCAGGTCTTCAAAGCACCTCCAGAAATCAATGGTTGGAGAAAATAAGGGATGTACGCTAAGGAATGCATTCCTGGCGTACATTTATCATTATTTATCTTTCAGTCGTTCTGACAAAAGCACAATGCATCGGGGCACACAGTCCTAATGGCTAGCAGCAAAAAAAAAACATCTATTATTCAGGTTCAGGTTGATTTGAATAAAGGCTAGGGAGAGTTTAGCCGTATAAATAGGTGCCTCGGTAATAGCCAAAACAATAAACCAAAACACCTAATCCATAAACATGTTTGTTTCATTTGTATCTAATACATATCGCGCAGTATGAGGTTTCTCTACTGATTATTAATATGGCACACTTGTAGACTTAACAGAGTCACATTACCTAATTCAATTATTAAAGGTATAGTCAGCAGTTGCAAGCTTATTGTAAGATAATACGCATTTGGTCAATTCACCAAATATCTCCTCGCATTTCGCTATCTTACCGTTCTCTGTCTGTGTTGAAAACATTATCTGGTACTTCTACACAGCACTGGGTCCGTAAATAGGAACATCAACATAATGCCAAACACTGCACAACAACAATGCCCTAGGCTTCTCAATGTGTTTACAATGTGTGTGGGGACGGAGTTTCTGATGGAGTTTGTTTTCATTTGACCTCATAGTTAGCAAGTATTCTCGAGTTTGGCTAACCCTGCCTTTATTAACTTAAGATGAAAAGCCTGATGCGAAATCATTTATTCTCCCCCACAAAGGCTTCCATGCTTTTTCAGGCGCATGGAGAATGGGGCCCGCCAGGCAATGGATTGTGTGTCTGATTCACAAGAGAGGCCAGGCACACCACAGCAAAGCATGACATACAATGCATAGCTCCTGCCCAGAAGGAGAGCTCCCACAAACCTAGTCTCAGCCTCTTCCCTTCATCAGCACTACGTCACCTAGGAGACTGTCTCTAGTCTCAGCCTCTTCCCTTCATCAGCACTACATCACCTAGGAGACCGTCTCTAGTCTCAGCCTCTTCATCAGCACTACGTCACATAAGAGACCGTCTCTAGTCTCAGCC
>JAODOY010028747.1:0-22803 GCA_025399855.1 Forbesichthys papilliferus | reverse complement strand
AGCTGGGGTGCAGATACACTTTAAAGGTGGAGTCAGGCTCAGAGCTGGGGTGCAGATACACTTTAAAGGTGGAGTCAAGCTCAGAGCTGGGGTGCAGATACACTTTAAAGGTGGAGTCAGGCTCAGAGCTGGGGTGCAGCCACACTTTAAGTCCCGCACCCAGGGTCCAAAATTTATTTTTTGAGTCACCGGCTCAGCAATATATAACTTTTTCCAGATTATGTCCTTGTTTTAGTTGAACATCTTACAATATTTAAAGTTATGTAGGCTAAGTAAAAAATATGTTATAGTGCGTTTTGGTCATTGCAATAGTGAAACCTTCAAGGTCAAAGTCACACACAACAAAGAACGTAAACATATTGGTGCAGAACGCACCATACTACACTAACCCAGCTTTGCAATGCATGTCTAATTCCATCATGGGGGGCAACAACCTGCCCTAAATTAATTGGCAAATTAGTTAGAGTGACAGGACAGGCCAGAGAGCATTGTTCCATTGAGAAACGACTTCACACCTGGGGCCAAACTGGTTCTGTTTGCACAATTCATTTTCCACAGAGGAAGTGATATTTTAGGCAGTTTTAAAAATTAGGTCATCTTTTACAGATCCCTTCAAACCAAACAACTGACCAAACTGAAAACACTCTGTAGGGCACCTTTTTATTTTAGACAATAAATAAACTTGTACCACAGTAAGATCCCTTATTGCGTTTTCTGTGCTCATTCATCACCGTCCTAACAATGTTAAGTAAACACAATCCCCCCGAAGGTGATATTTCTCCAGTGAAGAGTATGTTTTTCCTGCTTTTGTAGGAGTGGTCTTAAAAGTTTTTTCAATACATTGTGTATTATGCAGAGCCTAATCTCTTGATCATATAGATGATCTATGATCCCAGCTCTGCTTGTACCACAACTGTGATAAGAGTCCCTTGGATGTATGTTTCAGTTACGGAAGCTCTCTGATCACGGCGAGAGGCCTACGGTAACGCGACGTGCCATCTCAGCTTCATTAATGCCGAGTTAGCTTAGCACAAAAAGCCTTTTCTGCTAATGCTGCACCATTATCCTATCATTCACCAAATGGCAAAATAGCAGCACTAATGATATGATTATACAGTAAAAATAAATAAATATAACATGCAGTGTCAGTGTTATGCCGGGTGCTCACCAAATGCGTCCAATACGTTGCGTTGCGCCAGAAGTCATTCATTGTCAATGGGGCAGTCCGAATCTATGCATTAGGAATGTCGCACTGGTCAGCGTTGCGTTTTGAATGTCGCATGCGTTCAATATTCTCAACTCTTGCGTTTTTTTGCCGTACGGCAACGTACAAGATTCAACCGGAAGTTTGAAAAGTTTTGAAATGCCAAGCCAGCTAGCTAGCCGTTAGCCCTGCTAATATAGTTTTCTAAAGTGTTTAAAGTTATATAACAATTTTTTTTCTGTCGGCGAATCTCTTAGCAATACACACATTGTCTGTGTGGAACAGTCTATTTATAGAAAAAAGTATTTAAAAAATATTGATATTTTCGCCGTCTGGAAACCATGGATATTTAGTAGTTTAGTGGTTCGTGGACTTTACTGTTTAACACGTTGTTTGTGTAATTAACAGATTTGATGTTTCATATGACTTATATATTAACAATACTATAACCACACTCACCATGATGTGCCTAGTAGCCTTTATTTAGAAATTGCTAATTTAATGCACTGGCATAGAGTACTGGCCGCAGCATGCCCACACTCGGCCATTTTGCCTTGCGTTGTATATTTCCGTTGGATGCAGAAAAATACGGACCATGCTTGCAGAAAAATAATGCATAGGAAACGCATTTGGTGGGCACCCGGCGTTAGCCTTTACATCCTGAGTCGCTAGACGCATACTGCTTTTAGAACTGCATGGAAAGTACAAGCCAGTGTCGTCAAAGGTCCCAAAAATACACTGGGGAATCTAAAGCTCAAGAACCGTGTCAGCATGTCTGGGTCCCACGGGCTGGTGAGTCAGATCAGGTGAGAGGCTGGCCCACACATCTAGTTTGTCCTCTGCGGTGTCCTGTAGAATGATGGTGTCTGTACCGAGCCTCATGACCACTGGCTTTCTTGTCTACAGCTGCTCACCATGACGTTCTATGGAGGCATGTGATCAGTGTGTGTACCGGTGTCACCCAACACTGCATGCACATTATACTCCATTTGTTAATTTCATTTTAAAACGATGGATTACAATCAAAGCATAGGACACGCCCACAAGCAGCCAGTGAACAGCAAACTAGGCGTGAGCAGGCGAAATGCAAGTGTATAGTGTCGTCCCTTTTAGGGGTGTAACCAAATCCACGGTTCGGTTCATATCGCGGTTTTATTATTTTTTTTCCCTTTTGAGTGATATAATCTGGGATTTATTTATGGTCTTGATTACATTCTGTAGAATAGTTTTCCTTTTTGTATATTTTCTCCCACTAGATGGCGCACTAGTACCATCTTCTCAGCCAAACAAGAACACTGTTCTTGTTGCCGCCCACACATGCGCGCTATGCTGTAGCACCAGCACTAGGTAAACAAAAAAAAAAGATGAGATCTGATTACGTTACAACACCCTGCTAAGGACAATATTCCACGATATCCTTAACATAGAAAATAGTAGTTGTTTGCTGCTATATTTATGTTAAAAATAGACACCTTTTTAAAAATCAACCATTTAGAATACTAATAAGAAGAATACTGTAGCTTCATTGCTATACATTACATGATGGCAAAACAGACCAGAGACTGAATAAAAAATTATCTGGAAAGTTTTTGACAGTTTTCATACCTTGGCGGACATCATGGATATTTTATTGACACACACACGACGCATTGATGCACATTGATGTTCCTAAATAAAGTGATATTATTCCACATTGTTTTGTTTGAGTAAAGATGCAAAGGCAATCGACTTGTTGCCATAATCTGACATCGTAGTGACGGGGGTTAATTCCATGAATGAGAACACATGCATTCTATAAATCGCTTTGTGTTTTGACAACTATAAAAAGGCTCTGGTTCTAATCTAGTGTTGAGCTGCATGTGAAATAAAAATTGTAGTAGCAACGTATATACCTTAACAGGCTACATCTGTAGCAGGTTGGGTGTGTGTCTGTGTGTGTCTATGTGGACCGCGGTTCTGTATTCCGGAACTGCGACATGAAACCGGACGTTTGTATCGCGGTTTCGGTTTCAGAACTGTTACACCCCTAATCCCTTCCCAAGGTTTCTTCCATTTATACTTCCATGTTTTTTACAGAAGTGTCTCCCTGCCGGGGGGGAGGAGCAGGTTACGGGGGTTTTGTTAGCGTCCATGTGACATGTGGGCCTGTGCTGCCCTTTGACACTGCAATGTGATTAAAGGCTATATAAATATTATGCGCGTGAAAATAGCACAAGCTCATGAATCATATTTGTATCTCCAACAAACATAATTGCTATCTGTTTGCAAGGGTTACTGTGTTCTCATTGGTTAGCATTGCCTTTTTTTCCGATCCCTAAAACCTGTGATATACTTTCTTTTAATTCTGCGTACGCAAGATGGCTACCATGTATATCGGCGAGTATCCTGCGTTCCTTTGGAGCGTAGTTTGTGCGCATCTTCAGAAATGAACGCTACCCATACGTATGATGCGATGTGCAGCACATGAACGTGGGGGCAGTATCAGGATCGGACAGGCAGATCAACAACAGTCTTTGAACAAAGAACAACAATGGCGGAAAGAGAGAAGAGAAGTTTGTAGAGCAAACATCTATATGATGTCTCCATGCCGCTCCACATTTTGACAGTTTGTTGTGGAAATTTGAAGGTAGTCAAGGAAAATATTCCGGTTACAGCCAGGGATGGTTCGGCCCTGATCTGCCCCCCACTGTATATATTTTAAATCCACCAAGCACACACACAGAAGGTACGCAGGCAAGTATATGAACAATTCCTTTTGCGACGCAGCCGCTTGTCTACGTGTACACGTTGCACAAAAGCAAGTATATCAGGGCCTTAATACCAATGCACTCCGGCATATGGGCTTGCATCCACAAGACGGTTGTCGGCTGCATCAACGGACGGGTAGTTACATTTTTGCAGAGGCTACAGCATAGGCTATGCCCTGTACTATCCCTAGGTTACAGCATAGCTTTGATGCAGAAGTAGTAGTAACCTCCTTATTCTGCCTTTGGATGGTGCCTGTACCAACCATCTAGTCACTCCCATAAGTGAATCCATCAAGTTAAGTGCCGTGCGCTAAAGAGCACAGCTGTGGACAGAGAAGGTTGCCACCTAGCTTAGCTTAGAGATGCTCGACTTTGGCAGGCCTGTAATCAGAGTCTGTGCACCACACGGCCTCATCTGGGACTGTTTGGCACTGTTTTCTATCCCCGGCCAAACCTCAGTCTACCTCTCTCATTAGACTAAAGCGCAGCCTCCTCGTGTGCCCTCTGTCTCACTCGTTAGAGCACATGTGAAGAACCCCTAATGGCTTGTTAAAAAGGTCTGCAATTATGGGATGGGGTCTCCGTGGAAGGGCGTGGACACTCACCGGCATAACCGTGATTGTCAAGAGGACTGATGCAATGATGTTCCTTAAGCATCTGTTGTCTCTGGCCGGTGAACACAGAACAACGTGTAATTATTATTACTTGAACCTTTCCAATCAGAACATGCACCACTTGTTTTGTTAAAGCTGTATAGATAATTTCCCAGTGACGTTTTGTGTCAAATGTTTTAAACATTGTGTTGTTCCTAGCAAGATTAGGAAGACCAAAGTAATGTAAAATAGTGTGATTAGGCCTACATCCTCTGGTGATCAGATATAGATGGCCTGTAGGGCAAGGTTGGGTATGTAATGTATGAGAACCAACATGCTAAAAACTATAAAATAAATTAAATAACACAAAATAGCTAACTGTCAACTTTCATATTATATTTACATATTTCTATGCAACACCATTTTCAAAGTTTCACCAGTTAAACATTATTTGTGCAGCAGTACATAAACGTATTAACTAACATTCTGCGGAGGTTGTCAATAAATGTTATGTTGTATTATTATTATTTTAACATTTTTTGATACCGCGGGCTGAGCAGGATGTCTCAAAGGGCCAGATCTGGCCCACAGGCCTGACTTTGCCCAGGTCTGCTATGGGCCTTTTTATTCTCCTTCTGTATACAGTTGATGTTATATAGAAAGCCTTCTGTGAAAAACTTTTATGGTGCCTGCTAGGAAATCACTGACTGCTAGTGAGTTATTGTCTTGCTTGGAGAGAAGCGCACGAGCACGGTGGCTTGTGTGTGTGTCTGTGTGTGCATGCATGCTTGTGTGTGTGCGTCTGCAAACGTCAGAGGCGTACGCAAGCAAGTACGCTGGAGATAAACGGCAGCGTACGTGGCACGTGCTCAAGTACACACCCATGCTCTCAGAGGTCTGGCAATCCTCTGCCCTGATTGGTTGCCTCTGTAAAACAGTAGTTAGAAAGCGGCCCACAGGCCTTCCATCCAAACGGCGTCCTAAATGTGGGTCACCATGCCATCAGGTAACGTCCCTGCATGCTTGCTCTTCTGTCTTTCACTCCCTAGTCCAGGGCCTCTCAAACTTTTCAGCTTGCGACGCCCCAAAATAACAGTGCCAGACACCCGCTATCCCCAGAGGTGGTAGAAGAACAACAGCCATATTATTATTTGATGGTATTTTAATACAGGCTAGTAGCAGAATACGTCAAAGTAATGTATAAACTAAACTGCCATTTTAAAATGTTATAATCATTGTTAAAATCATCTTGTGACCCCCTCTCTGTGTCTCGCGCCCCCCCGGGGGGCCCGACCCCCCAGTTTGAGAACCACTGCGCCTAGTCCCTTGTCTCGCATTTAATTTCCTTTCTGTCCCCCTCCTCTCCTCTCCCTCTTGCACATCCGCTCTGTCAGCTCAGGGATTCTCTCAGTTCACTTGTTATTTAGGGTAGAGACCCTCGACTGTTGTGACAGCTCTCCTTGTCTCTGTGGTGGGATTTAAAGGCACAGTCCGTTAGATTAGCCACATGCTGTACATGGATGTCTGATAAAATACGATTAGATGTGCTAAGTCATTTGCTGAAACCATAGGTTTAAGACGTATGTTTCTCCTCCTGCAATGCCCATAGTATCACTTAGAGACATGTTAGTTGTGGAACTGTGGAGACTGACTATATTAATAACCCTGAACTAGATTGTGTTGAGATGTCTGCTTGTGGCCTAGCTTTTTATTTATGGCTTACAAGACATCCTGTCTAGTGCAGAATGCATTGCAGGCCTAAGCCCTGGTGAGACAAAGCTGCTGAACAAGTCAAGAGAATGTCAGGACCACTCCGAAGCACGCCATCAAAAACCTAGGAAAGCTGTTAGTTTGTGCTGCATTTGTGCTAGGTTTGTGTCAGAAATAAAACAATGATTAAAAGGCTTGTAAGTTATTGCTTAATATCATTATAATGTTCACATGATCACACCAACATTTTCTCAATAATTGTTGCTACATTTATGCAGATGTGTACTGTAAACAAAATAAACTTTTGTGCTACTACATTTCTTAAGTTATTCACCATTATTCATTTTTTAAATGCTTATGTTTACAAACATGTCAGCCAGCTAGCTGCATGGGTGCTTTCAATGTGAGCTAGCCGACAACACTGCAATGTGTGCTACACATTCCCATGTTCCCATGAAAACGATAGCAGAACCATCCCGGCTCCTCCCCCTCTCTAGCTTTTCTAACGCTCTCCTATCCGGCCTGTGTGTTTAGGGAAGGCTATAACCGCTGCCGTGGGGCTGTTGACTCCGTAAACACTTCCCTCAGCCGCTCGCTGGCGTCTCGGCGGGCCGTGTCATGCGCAGTGTCATGGCTGCTCGTGTGAGCTGTGTTGTCTCCATGTTGGATGGCTGGTGCCAGTGTGGGAGGAGGGAGGGGGGGTGGAGGACGCTTGAGGCTTCCTGGCCTGGCTGCCTCCGGAATGGGTGTGGCTCCTCCCCTTCCACCGCAGGCTGTGGTGGTGTGACCGTTGAGAGGAGGGGCGGGCTCCTTGTGTGTCTGTGTGAGTAAGGGTGAAACTCTACTCCTTGTTTCTCTGCAGGTGAGACGGGTGGCTGGAAACCAAAGGCGTCTGGATGTGGCTCAGGTGAAAGGTAAGATGAGCTCTCTCGCCTGCCCTGCCTACCTGCACTTGCTCAGGCTGGCTGACTGGCTGAATAATGCCGCAGCACCCTTGTGCACTCTGGTTTACATAAACTGTGCATGCACTTGCATGGTGTGTGTTCACTTGTATGCCAAGAAGGTTGGCTTTAGTTTTGCTGGACAATAGAGGAGGAGGAGTGTCTCTCTCTCAAAAGGCACGGTACTTACCTTACTATCTCGATGTGCCGTGTTTGGACTGAGCTTGCAGTACATTTTCTCTGCAATTATTTAGAGAAGCGAAAAAGGTGTCAGGCCAGTTACGCCCATGCTCGTGCAGAACCAATATGACTGAACCCAGATCAGTTCATAGGGTACGTCACAGACGGTGCATTTGTTTTTGCAACAGAACTGTTGGGAAAAGACGGCTGTCCTCAGAACGATGCGTTTAAAGATGTGTAGGTCTAAAGCCCAAAGCTAACTCATACTCGCTAGATGCCATTTCTTCTTCTAAGGTTCTTCTTCTATTCAGCCATTTTTCTGCTTCGTTCTGGACAGATGAAGCTTCCAGGTGCTTCATCTGTGTCTGTCTTATTTATACAGTATAAATAGTCTCAGCTGAATCCAGCTGTTTGCTTACTGCCACCCAGGAAGGGTTTACAGACTAGAACATTCTTCCGTTTGCTTTGAGTTCACTGCAAACATTTGCAAACACACACAAACGGTCTGCGGAGGTAGTTTAGGAGGTGCTTGGATGCTGGATTAAGGGTTACAGTTTAAATACAATTTGGGAATGTTTACACAAAACGTTGTTTTGAAACTGTCTAAGAAAGCATGTCTGCCTCGATCGTTCACCACAGTTTGAATTTGAACACACCCCTGGCCATTGAAAGAGAATAGACCTTTTTATGTGAATAATTGCTCAGCAGAGTGGACAGAACTGGCACATGTCTGGGTCTAGTTAATGTCAAGATTAGTTTTGCTGGTTTTAACAGTACCGCAGTTGGAGGTTGAGGACTAGAGCCCTCATTCATCAATGTTGCTATAGTTCTATGGTACAGTAGGACGAACACATGAAAGCAACTGCCCAGTTGATGTCAGTAAAAATCTAATATCACGTTGTGTCAATAAACAAAAAAAGAATTGTTCACAGAATTTCTTTAATGGTGCAATGACACAATTGTTCTACAAACAATAACACACATACTGTTTCAGACACACTGAAACTAACAAGACCAACATTCAAATGCAAATACAAATTTTAACTTGAATTAATCACAAATCTCACACTGAAATCTCACTGGAAACATCCTGGAACTATGGGAGAGGGGGCAGGGCTTAGTGCCAAGGAGAGATGTTTGCTACAGTGAATGTTTTGCTCAGCAATGTCTTGCAAGCTGAAAATAAAATGTTTCAACATTTTCTGTAGTAATACAGACTATTACTCAATTAGGCCTAACTTGTTTCATGTTTATGAATTCAGTAGTATCCTGTGATCATTATTAGCAGCTTGTGTAATATTCACATCACATTTTATATTTTTTCTTCAAAGTATGATTTGGTCTAGTACTGAATCCCTTATTCTCTAATATGTGTTATAAAGTTAGTATTTAAAATGTTCTACCACAAGGTGCTGTGCGTATGCATAGTCAGAGTTATGCGTAATTACAAATTGATATATACCCCTCTTGGCATAGAAACGATCTTATGCATGGTTTACGCACATATTTGTGTGTATGCAACATTGATAAATGGTCCTCATTTATCAGTTGGGATTCAGACAGGACTTGTGTGGGCCTGGTTAATGGCACAGTCAGTTGGCTGGTTATAACAGTACTGTAGTCAGTGGTTGAGAAAGCCTTGTTTGCACTTCTGTTGCCCAGGGGGCCCGTACCTGTTGCTGTGAACTGAGATTAGATGGCAAATTACATATTAACCATGCTTTGTCTCAGCCCCTACCACACACACACAAGCACACACACTGTGTGTTGAACTCTGTTAACACAGCGCTGAGATTAGGTTTTTAGTCACTACCCTCAGTTTAGTAATGCTGCCTGTTAAAGTCTAGTTCTAAAGCCCTTAACGATGTGACTGTCTCAAAGGTCTGCACATGGCAACCGTTCACATATCGTTTGATGATAGCAACGAGCGACACCTCTTTGGCTGTGTCCATTTAGGCAAGAAATAGCTCCCAGATACAGTAAACCACTTGAGAGAATCAATGGTCGCAAACTTGTGAAGGGGCCGCAGAGGGAGGAGTCCAATTCTTCCAGGACCCAAAGATGCAGTAGGCACTAGTCGATGTTGACAACCAAATTGTCAACATTGACTATTGACTAAGTAGTAGTAGTAATGTGAGATACTAGGGCGATAAGTATAACGTTACAAAGGCAAATTTGATATTGTGATACTGTAGGCAAGGTGATATATTGCAATTTCTAACTGTCATAGCAATGAGCTAATGAGAGGCACCTCTGCAAAAAATAACAAACACAGTTTGTAAACTGCAGTTGGAAATTATCTTAAAGTTAAACCAGCGTCTAACCTCTCGGTTGAGGTTAATGTATTTCGTACATACGCACACTAAATTAAATAGATTATACATATAAATTAAATAGCGCTTTTATCCAAAGCGCTTTACAGTATTTTGCCTGACATTCACCCAGTCACACACACATTTATACACCGATGGTGATCACTGCAAGGTGTGACCAACCACCAGGCAGTAAGGGGTTTTAAGCATCTTGCTCAGGGATGCTTGCAGTTAGGTCAACAACTGGGGTTCAAACCCACAACCTTCCGGCTGGTAGCCCAACACCCAGACCACTAGACCATCCTGTCCCCATGAAGTACCCCCCACAAATTAAGTACAACTATAAAATTGAGTTAAAATCGATAATGATTTAGAGAATCGATAGTATCGCGCTACGTGATATTGCGATACTCTGGTTTATGGGTATTATCTTTCCATATAATCTGATATTTTGTATTAGATTTCAGGAAAGATAATATTTGTCAGAATATCAGTGTATCTTTTTATTTTTTTTATACCTTTATTTAACCCGGAAATGACTAGCTAGGATCTAACAAGCAGTGGAGTGTCCCATCTGGGCTGCTACATTGTGGAATAATGTGTTGGAGGAATAGCTCTTCATCTGTTAACACAATGACCATCGTCACATCAGCGCATAAGGGCAATGTTGTCAGCGAGAGCAATAATACGGGCTTCTACGCCAAGAGTGGCAACTAAGGATTTTCCAGGTCAGGTCAAATTCACATGGATTTCAACGACGGTTGATGTCATAGTTGACTGGCATTTGTGTAGTTCACACCCTGTGAACCTGTAGTGTGCTGAATCAGCACAGTGGTTGTTACGGAGACAGATAAACAATGTCTGCGGAGTGCCCAGGAAGATAATCCTCAAATGCTACAGCTATAATGTTAATACCAACATAGACTGCATGTCAGTGTTTACATAGGAGAAGCCAAGTGAATGTAAAATCAGAAGGGCATCTTTGTAGTAGAACTACTACTTCCCTGAATGAGTTCTGATCATCCGATGGTATTAGAGGGTTCGTGCAAGGTTGTTAGCACGAGTAACTCACAGCTAATGACTAGATGTCCAGTGTTTACAGCTACTAGTAATCCCCATCGGTGCCTGCAGGAGGGGGGCGTTCCCTGCATCGTGGCGCCTTGTTGGCAGAAAATGCACCGCAGGGTGCCGCTTGATCAGCACTGTGTGTCTGAATGAGCCCAGTACTGGAGGAGCCAGAGGGTGCCTCATGTTTATTCATAAGCCTGTGCTGCTGGCTGACTGCCTCAGGCTGTGTGGTTTGATCTGGGAGCCTTTTCTCCGTCGCCGGCACGAGGCCACCAATCAGGTTCATTCTGCTGTGTGCAAACGTGACATGCTGACACTGAGATTAGCACCGCAGTCCTCACTCATCTGGGACTGTGGCCGTGCAAACTGAACTTTCATTCCAGGCTTCTCCCCTGTGTGCTCTGGTTGGGTTTAGCCATGTGCATTATGCCTATAGTGTAGTCCTTGATCATTTTTGGTGTAATAACAGAATTGAACCCCTTGGGAGGCATCTTCCTCTCTTGTGCGCCCACCATCTTGGCACACCAAGTCTGCGCCACGGCAGTTTGATGGTTCATTGGTGTGTTAGTAAAAAAAAGCCTGCGAGTTGCTTTCTGTTAAGGTTGAAGACGCCATATTTATTCATGTTCTGCACAACTCCTGTAATCTGACAAGTCCATCTGGGGAGCCGTCCATTCAAACTGTTTGTAAAGGGCAGCCACTTTCAAAAAATACTTGGCAGTTGATTGGATGAACAATCTGGTCATTTTCACTGTCGCTAAACCTAAACCGCACACCTAAACCACGCCTGTATCGCTACAGCATCAATACGATGCTTATTGGTAAGTTTAGTCCTTGAGGTGTCCTTGAGCAAGACACCTAACGCTAACTGCTTGCCTTTGCTGTTTGCAGACCGATCGTGCTCACTGCCGCGTGTATTCCCCTGCTTTCAGTATAGAATGAATGAAGTGAACTGGATGCACACTGGTGGTAGTGGAGCAAACTGTTGCTACAGTTACCTTCACGACTAATGTTAACGACCTGGCGGAAGACGCAGGGATGTCGCTCGGCCCCGGCACAGATAGTCACAACAGCGGCATGTTGTATGAGGATTGATCACGGGCCAGGAGTGTGTGCGTGTAACCAAGACAAGGTGCCTGTGGAGCCATTAGTGCAATGAAAACCCAGCCCCATTACATTACATTCACTTAGCCTTCGAGGTCGGTTGAGGCGCCACACCGCTATCAGGTGACTTCTGTGGACAATAGGGCTGAGCGTCGGTGGCGGACACAACCCAGATACCTTTTGTTTTGTTGTTTCAGTCCATTTCATCTGGCGGCATGCACCCGGCATGTACCCGGCATGTACCCGGCATGTGCCCGGCATGTACCCGGCATGTGCCCGGCATGTGCCCGGCATGGACCCGTGTACATGCAGTTAGCCAGCCTTCCTCTGTGGTGATGCTCCCGCGTATTGTTTACATACTGTATATTTGACACTGTTTACCACACCTTTGCTGGGATTTGCTGTCTTGGCCGGGACTCCCAATAATACCTTCTACCTTAAATAAAAATGTTTTGTTAATGTCTGAACTTTCAGAATCGTCACAACATCATGCGTAAACATGTCCTATAATACAATATGTTTTAGGCTTGGGGTTAGCTTTATACTGGCTTGTTCAGCAAAGTGTTTTTCACTACATAGCAATAAAAACGGCTTTAGGCATTCCGACATACGCAGGTTGTGTCCTTGGGCCCTATTTTAATGATTTAAGTGCACAGTATATAAAGCGCAAGGTGCAAGTGCATTTAGGGCGTGTCCAAATAAGGTTTTTGCTGGTTTAAATTTGGATGAAATGGTTCAGAGTTGTACGTACTCTTCATTATTCATAGGTGTCAATAGACCAACCCGTGTCACCTTGGTTATTGCTATGATAACGGCTGACTTGACAAGTTAAAAGAGGAAACACCGTATCTACTCTTATTGCCCATCTACGGCAATAATATTCCACCAAGATCCATAAAATACGTTGATGTAGGCCTACTACTTCTGTTTCAGATTGTACTCTTCATTTCTTAACCCTATGCATGTTTCTCTGTGTGTGTGTGTGTGTAACTGAGTGCAGCACCCACCATAGGAAGCCTATCTTGATAATGTGCCATTGACCTTAGTTTTTGTTGCTTCCGCTGCCTTAAGATATCTAAAGGCCAATGCACCAGACCACACCTCATGTTGAGACCAACACACCCACGGGCACTCAAAGGAGCACAAGTGCATTTGCTATTTAATCAATATTGGCGCTGGATGAGAAAATGTCAACATCGTTCTGAAAATGGCACAGAGAAATGCTTTGCCGCGTAACCTGTGTTGCCTGCTTCATTAAGTATACTTCCCACATCTGTGGTCGTTGTACGTACTTTATATTCCATTACGCGCTCTGTTTACGCACCTCCAAAGCATTGTGTCCCACCTCTGACTAAAATGGAAAGCAGCACATTGCAATCCCTGCCTGGAGCTGACATAGAGGGAACATATTCTTAATGTTAACTTCAGGATCCCATGATTCTATTTCTGGACACCAACATCACCCTTTTGTCTGGCTCATAACTGAGTCAGAATGCTCATAATTGAATGTAATTAAAGCTGTTCCAAAGGAGACGTATCCCACAGAGACTATGTTTGCCTTGGCATTGCTCCTTGTAAACCGTTAAACGGACACCTTGCAATCCATTAGCCTTTGTTTAACTGCCCTCCATCTGTCTAGGCAGAGCCTGGGGACCCGCCAGACAAACCATTCCGTCCAACAACACGCACGCACTCGCACACTCGCACACACATTACGGATGAACGGTTTTGGAAAAATGTCTAATTGCGATTATTCTGGCAATCTCTGACAAAAGTCGAGCTTTAGTTTAGGTTAACCCTAACCCTAACACACTATTTAATGCGTAATAGACTTAAAATGTGATGATAGAGCATTACTACATGAGCTAATGAGACCATCAAAAGTTTAATTGCTATACTAATGCAAGAATGAGATCTATAGCAATTAGCACACATAGCTGTTACCATGTCAAGTAAAAAGCTAAATAAAACAATTAAAATAAGATAAGCCTAATAATAGGTCTGTAATTCTGTTGATGAATGATGCCATGACGCTGCCCCAATCGTTATGGCCCCCTCACTGACAACGGGGTGCACCCTGCCACTAACTATCATTCAGTGTCTGACTGCACATTGATGTGCGCTGAATCAGTCCAAATATAGCCAGTTATGCTCCATCATCCAATGCATTTGTGTAGGTTTACATGAATGCAGGATGTATGCGTCGCACTGACTATTTATATATCAGTCAGTGACTGATATGGTATCACATTAATGTTGAAACTAGAGCGCACATAAAGTTGTTGAGCACGCGCTCTCACACGCACGCGCACACACACACAAACACAAGTCGAGCATGCAGTTTGTCGATGTGAAACACCGTGTGAAACTCCGTTTTCGAGGAAGCGGTTACATTCACAATTTGCTATTGGAATAACATAACATTGTTCATCTCAGTGATAAAAGTAAGTTACATGTGTTCTTTTTTTAAATGTTATTATATGAGTCTTATTAATTATCTGGTGAGCTGGTTGCATGGTAAGTATAACACTATAGCCCCACCAGCGCAAAACGCTGATGCGCTGGGAAGGAGTAGTTTATGAAAGCGTTACTAATCAAATCTGAACAATTCACCATCAGAACTCGCCGGTCAAGCTTAAAATAAATAACAGTAATCTGAATCGCCAATGTAACAGAGCGTGACTGAACTACGAAGATATAAAGGAAAGCGTTTTAATAACAAAACTGAAACAAGAACAGAATGCACGTACAACATTAGCCTTAGCTGAAACAATAACCCGCAGTGGGTGAACACCAATGCACAGAATATAAGGACAGGGGAGCAATCACGGGACGAGGGACAGGTGCGGCCAAGAAAGACTGCATCCCAGAAGCATGAGCCTAAAGTTAATGTGGCCTACCATTTATGCATGCCTCAGTGACTATAGCGAACTCTCTTTATCGGGCGTCTTAAACGGATAAATCCTCCATCCTCATTAACCTATTTGTTTCTCCACGGAGGAAATGTCGGCTTTTCCTTGTGATTCACGTTTTTCATTGGTTGTTGGTGGGCGTGTACACAGTCACCTTGAGGCGTTTCTGATGGGTGAACATGGCTGGTACTGGAAGAGCACGCACCTCTTATAGGTTAGAAGGCTTCACACATGGAGAACGGCGTGAAGCTTAATGCTACAGTAGAAACCCTGGGTCAGACGTGCTGCATAACTTCTGATAAACCACTGCCTTTGCGGTTAGAAAATCTTGCAAATGCAATAAATTGTTCAGCCCTAATATACACACACACGCACACATTCTGCTCTCCCGTCATACAGAGCCTGCACATGCCTGCACTGGCCACTAGGGTCGGGATTTGGTCATTTGTAATTATATTGATGCTGTTTCCAATACCACTTTAACACTCTGTCATCTGCTGTAAGGACTAGATGACAATACATTTGTATTGTTTTATTGCTTAACTGTGAGTCTGTGACATGACACATGAGCAGCGTTACGTTATAGGACCTGGATCAATAAGGCTTATTGATTTTATGGTTTTGAGACATTTAGAAATTGGTCCTTACAGGCACACACCCGCTAAATCAGACTCATTCTCTTTTTCTCCCCAGCTTAGTCTTTCTCCCGTTCCCAGTCCTGTCGCTGTATAAAGGCCTTGTTATGTAACATGCTCTCTAAACAGGGCTGTCTTGGTTTCAGACACAAGGATTGTTCATTTAAAATTGCCACTAGAATTGTAGCGAGAGAGAGAATCTGATTTTGCATACCCCTTATGTATAATTCATCCTGCCTACCATGACTAATAAAGTGGCTGTTATACGGCTTGTTATTTCATGGTAAAGGGATGTATCCATAGCTAATAGCCATATATTATTTTGTTTATTGCCTTTTGTGTGCACTCTGATATTACTATTAATAACGCATAACACCTTGAAGTTTCATGGTGAAGTTGGTCATGCACACCTCATGCTAGGCTGCTCTATGGGAAAAATCATAATTACGATGATTTTGGTCAATATTGAAATCACCATTAACACGATTAATGCTATTCTGATTCACTCCCTCCTCCGTCTGAACTCCCGCAGATTTTTAAATGCCACCAGATACCACAAATAGGACCTCGTAGAACCGTTAAACACAAACAAAGTGGTGCAGATCGCACCACACAACTTTTTTCTAGCCTTGGAAATGCGACTGTGACTTCTAGCCACAATGTTTGCACCTCAAATCGTGCGGCGCGTACTGGGTACCTGTTCCAAACGTGGTTCCACTTTCAACAGGGTGAGTGCGTAATTGTGTTTATTGTTACCAATTATTTGCCGCCAGCCAGCTTGTAAATTGTGCTGCGCGTTTGTGCAATTCCGGTAAAAACATTTGTTTACCTTACACACACGTGAAGCTACATTGTACGCCATCACAATATTATGATCTCTGTTCAGTAACTAATTATAAGTAATTATACATTGTTTCATAGGGCTAATAATCTAAATAGGGTATAAGTATAAGTCATAAGACTATATCTGTATAGCCTAACTTTTCAAGATATATTTCATTCAAAATTAGGTTTGCTCAAGGTTCTATATTCTAGCCTAGTTATGCTGGTTGTCCATTTCTACCTTGAATACCTCCACATTAAATACGGAGACAATAGCCTAGA
The DNA here is from genome assembly GCA_025399855.1 of Forbesichthys papilliferus. Classification (NCBI taxonomy): domain Eukaryota; kingdom Metazoa; phylum Chordata; class Actinopteri; order Percopsiformes; family Amblyopsidae; genus Forbesichthys; species Forbesichthys papilliferus. The sequence goes on along the minus strand of JAODOY010028747.1, from coordinate 6,293 downwards.
CATTAATGGGGGGAAAAAGTGTGGAAAAAATGCTATATATACACACGCGCTATAGCGTATGTGAACATGTCAAATTGAGAAAATCTACTTCAGCAGATATTTTACGATAGGTCAAACCTGATAATGTAGGCCTAATCATATATCCTTTCTTAAAAGAGACATTCAGACATTTACAATGAAAACAAAATTCTAAAGGTGAATAATTGCATAAAGGTTATGCTCTGTTAGAATTTCGACTGCTCCCATATTTTTGGCTGTCCTCCTAAATGTTTTAACTTAGGAGCACCTGTGCTTCTTGTTCGTTTTCACGTGCCAAACAATTTTCAGGATTCATAGACTTGGCAGATACATGTTTCAGAAGTTTTTAAGTACTCCATTGTGGGTGTTCTTAGCAGTTATTCTGAGGCTTATATTGTTCTTATCATTATAGGAATTATACTGTATCGACCAAAATGTTGAAATATATAGTGATATACATTTTGGGCATATTGTCCAGCCTTAGGTGTGAAATACAGCACTACATCACATAAGAGACGTCTAAGACTAGCGCTTTCCGGATGTGAGGAAGTCTATTTTTATTTGTTGTTATCATTGTTACTTACATTTCTGTATCTGTAATTTCGGTGTGATGCTAGCTTGACTCATCTCACCCCTCTAGGACTTCTTCAAGCAGTGGGGCAGAAGTTTTTTGTTCCATCTGGGTGGTGCATGCATGCATGCCTACGCTGATTGTCGGAGCGGATATCAGTAGTTAATAAATAAATAAAAAATGTATTTAAAACACCTCATGGGCGTATGTTTTGCTTATACATTGAAGGGGGTTGATGTTTGGGCAAGAGGGGGGGGGGGGGGTGCTCTGGTGTGCTATCTCCAGAACATTTTGAGTGTCAAACATTTAATTTCCTGCATTCTGGTAAATTTCATACACCAGTTTGTGTCTTTTCTGCTTCACTTCATGGTGGAGGTATCTTTATGGATGAAGGAAAATAAAATATAATGGATTATGATTCAGTAGGCCCGCTCTCTCGGGCATTCTGTATTGCTTTTTCCTGTAGATCAACTTCTCAAATAACTGAGTCAAAACACACATGCTTGATATGTTGCCCTTTGGCCTCACGTGTCTATTTTGGGAGGCAGCATTAAGAATCGTGTCTGATTAATGCCAGGAGCATATACTTCAGTGATTTATAAACAGTACAGAGGTGTCATTCCTGTTTTATTTTGTAAATAAACTTAAAGACATTGTGTAATTCTATTACTACCTGTTGTTTAGGGAATTGAGTGGTGGCAAATGTTTATTGTGCGACATGATTTTCTAGTGTTGTATAATACCTCAATTTGAAACATGTAGTGTTATTATTGTTTTAGTGCAATTTGGATGTGAAGTTAACTGCTGTGCCAAGTAGACATTTGTTAAGGAAAACTGAAGAGTTTTGAAAACATGACCAAGGAATTGAGAAGATTACCTGGAGTGCCATTCCCTTCAATTACATAAGGTGCTCCCTCAGAAGCTCTGATTCCCCACATTGGAAACTCATTGCCAAGGCTGGGATAGTGTTGTGTTATCTGTACCACTTTGTTTGAGTTCCAATTCCCACAACCAGGGCTGTGTAGAAACACCAGAATATTTCTTTCAGTGAGCACACAGAATGGGCAACTAGCAAACCATGAGAAGATGTTTGCTAAATTTGACAAAGTGCATTAGCTTACAATCTCCACCTTTTTAAACATGAACAATAAGCTAGGGTTGTGGCGCTATAGACACAATAGCAGCGTGTACCTTTAAGAGACGTGTCGCTAAAGGCGTGGCCGCTTCACAAGCACTTTGATAAAGCCCCAATCACACAGCGATGAGCTGCCTCTGCCAAAGAGATTGGCTGCCTGGGCCAACTGTCACATTGACAAGCAGTGCGACTCCATGCCTTGCTCTGAACAGTTGAGAATATTTAAACTTTTATGCGCGTCTAACAAACGCTTAGAAAAACAATGCGAAGCGTGGCGCCAAAATAAAAAGCGCATGCCAGTGCATCAACGAAGAAAACATTTTTTTATGGCGACACGTTTTTAACAGTGCGTTTCCAGCAACGCGTCTGTGTGTGATTGGTTCATATGGTGACTGGCTACCGAGGGAGGGTTGCGGGCGCCAGGAATGTCCTCTATCGTCCATTTTGAGGCAGATCAAAGCCCAGCTTGGCCCGCTGGACGTTGTAACCTCCGTTTGGACGCCCCAGAACACACATGCTCTGAGAATAACGTGCCCCCGCCACATCTCTCATCTCCCCGTCACATATTTAGCCCCCTGACCTCATTCACTGGGGAAACAACAGTAGGTTAGTTCTGTTTAGATTATGGCTGGACCAGAATACTCAGGTATTCCTGGCGGTATGTACACATTTTTGGATTTTAATATTCTTTTTTTTCTCTCTTTTTATTCAGCATAGGTATGCACATTTGCTTTTTGACTAATCATTTCTAAGTAAAAGAAAAATATCTGCATGTTTGGAGTTTCATTGGCGGGCTCCTTTTTCAACACTGACTGTCATTGGCTAATGCAGGCTGAACACAGCTCCTATTGGCTCAGTTGTGTTAATCGAAAGCTTGCAGCATGCAGCAACTATTTTGAGAGCTAGGCTAATTGTTAACGTGCGAACTAGAGTGCCGGTGTTCCGCCTAATTCTGTGTCCTGCCGAATTCAGTGACCTTTCGAAACGAAGTATGTTAAATAAAGCAGAAAAGGCACGAAATAGTTCGATAGAGCTATAAATAATATTTAGAAATATCTAGACATCAATTAACATTAAAACGACGAGGCTGGTGTAGATAAAGTAGATACTATTCATTTTTTAGTCAGAAATCGCTAAAACCCCAATCTTTCTGCAGAGTAAACCACCATTGATATAATTAACCTTTTAGTAACCCTTTCCCGAACTAAAACACTTCGGGAGAGAGACACGAAAAGTGCACGAGAAATCACACACACACACACACACACACACACACTGATAGATTGTACAAGATTTGAGGTGGCGCATGCGCACTTTCGAAATGGTCACTGAATTCGGCAGGACACAGAATTAGGCGTAACACCTGTACTAATATTTTACCACACTGGATAGTTTAACTAGGCAAGAACCCGGCTACTCCTGGATAGGATATGGTAACCTAGGCATATCTAACTTAATATTCTATTAGTATTCACAGTCACATATCCTAACTTAGATGCTTGTATTTTTGTTTAGGCTAGTTGGGCTAAATCGTATGGTTGAAAAAACCCTTGCTACAGGGCGAATGCGGACAACTCTGTCAGTTATCTTGTTCCGCGGCTGAAACCACGAACAACTCACTACACACGGACAGCCTTGAATGTGGCACCATCTAGCAGGCTGCGAGAGCCTATGCAAGCTCTGCTCAGCAGCAGCAGACTTGCCGCTTGGTGACGTCCATGCCAAGAAAAGGGGCAGAGCAGGGGGGAAGGAGGACGATAAGAATGGCGGCTGCACAGTGCCGTAGCACTAAATGCACGGCAGAAAGGAAAGGGTGCAGGCGGGAACTTGATTCTTGGCGGCACAAATTGATACACTGCATTGGTAAGACCCATGCTTGTTTTTTTAAATTAAAAGCAAACGTTACGGGCTTTAAATGACAGCACGTAATGACAACAGGACAGCTGTCACTCGCAGGGTAGCTAGCGAAATTGAGCTAACTAATTTAGCTAGCTGGTAGCCAGGCACCGTACTGTATGTCGCCAGTTTAGACGGCTAAACTGGCAGGCTAAAATTGGCTAACCGGAGGGCTAGCCATTTGTGCTTGCCCATTTTCTTTGTCTCTCCTCGGCCACTTATCAGTACTACACGATGAAAGGTAGCCCATTGTATGCATGCGTGTTTACCCACAAGTTAAGGTTTAATAGTAATATGCAGTGCAACCAACAGTACCACCAGTTAACTGAACGTTGGCACTGACTTGAATGTTTACTACAATGCTAACGTTAAGCCATCATGCCAACGTAAGTTGTGGTTGAGGCTATTTGGGGGAGGGTACGGTAACGATAGATCTGTTGTGAAGAAAATGCATCGGTCCACATAGCATCAATTTCAACCTTGTCCAATACGAGTTACACATAAACCGTTGTTTTTCTCTGCGCAATGGCACCCAAGTAGGAGCACGTTAATATAAAGACATTGCTTTTTGATGGTTTCTTTTATTGTCGAAATCAGATTTATACATGTGTACCCGTACATAAAACTATTTTAACATGCATTGTTTGATGCATTACATCTTGCAACTTATACCGGTAGGTACAGGTAGTAGGACAAGACATTTACAAATAACTTAAGTTTAACGTAACATTGTTTGCCATGTGATTATTAGATATTGTAGAATACGATGTTTCAAAATAACATTATCTGACAATATTTGGCTTCTCGTAGTTAAAACATTTATAGAGTTGACACATTTTGTTTATACAGTTTACACATTTAGAAATTACAATTTTATTATTTATTTTATTGTGCCAAAGTTATGGTTTGCATTGTATACTTTAATGCAATGGGGTCAAAATGTCTGTCCCTTACCAAAACTCTGGTTTTATCATTCATCACAATATGAGGGTAGTGGACTACCTATGATACCACAATCTGAAAAGATCTGGGTTCAGAACCAAATGGATGCCCAGATGTCTAACCACTACCTGATATTTATGGTACACTTCAGATAAAACAGTCAGCTGATTAATGACCTGATGTTTTATTTTTATTTTGAGGAAAATCTATTATATGAAAGATGAAAACCAGGAAGTCTCATTTAGATCTGAAATCTCCTTTACAATAGAGACCTGGCCAAAGTAGCAGTGGTATAGAAACATAACATATTAAAACACATACAACTTGGTAGTGGGCCCAGACCTTTAGACCCCACTATGCCTTTGCCTACTTATTTCCTGTATAAGAAACTATGTCTGTTTGTTGTCTTGCAGGGTTTGAGAGCATTCTGGAGGGAATGTATGGCCCTATGCTGCTTAGAGACCTCAATATTTTTGATGGTGGGTTTTGTTTGTATACAACTTATTAACAGCATTGCCACTATGTAGGAGCTGTCTAACTTTGTATGATGACAGACATGTGTGCATTGCATTGTAATATGCATTTGTATTTACCGTTTGAGTCCTAAAATGTGAACTATATGCATTCTTGCAGTAGTAGAAGGCCAGATGGTTCATAACCCAGCTACGTTATAGCCTCAAGTAACATAAATCAAATGTGTGTGTGCGCGTGTGTGTGTGTGTGTGTGTGTGATGTATTATACATGATTGATTGACACGACTTTCAGACTGTGAACCTGAAGAAGTGGACGACTGGTCTGTGGAAGCCAGCTGCTCTCACTGTTCATTCTGCAACCTGCCCGTGGATAAACTTGGTGTAAGAAATCAGTTCAAGATGAGGAAACATCTAGTCTTAGCAACATTGAACAGGGAGTTCAAACAGGATGCAGGCTGATTAATCACCAGTAATGTGATCGTGTTCTGTTGTTTCCTTCTCCCATACAGGACCACATTGCTGCAGCCTCCTCCCCCCTCTCCTCCCCTTCAGATTACTCCCCCTGTCAGGTGTCAAGCCTTTCCGAAAGTAGCCAATCAGCTCACAGGTTCCTACAAGCGGTGTTCTACAAAAAAGGTGCGTGCGTTCAGTGGCATTTCTAAGGCTAGCAATCCCACCATGATCACATCTACACACATCTCATGAGGCAATGTTGTTTTTATTTTATTCATGTTACTTTTATTATTTAAACCTTTTATTTAACAAGGAAGGCAACATTGAGATTATAATCTATTTTTTCCAAGAGCGTCGTGGCCAAGATAGGCAGCAGCAAGTCATATACCAAAAATAACTAAACACAAACAGAAAATAGTTAACAGTTCAACAACAACATAAATACAGTATCAAAGCAAGGTTGTTGTCATGACCACCACTTTCCGAACTTGTTTCAGCCAATCAAAGCAGGGATCACCACCAGATTTTCCCAGACCAGTACAAATAATAGACCAGCTAATACTATTGCTTGATGTTTACAAAACATGTGTGCGCCTGTCTCTGAATAAGGAAGGATATACAGATTCTTTTCAAATATTTAGTTTGGCCTCTTCTGTTTTGTTTGTTTTAAACAAGTCATTTCATGTTCCTTTTCACTTGTTGACACAGTTCTTTGACTTTTCAATGGAATGTAGTTGACAAGCTTAGGTGAAAATACCACATAGTTTATGTGGAATAGCACATCATACAACAACTCTTTAGATA
>JAODOY010028736.1:0-22804 GCA_025399855.1 Forbesichthys papilliferus | reverse complement strand
TCCATATACTGCATGTGTCTGTGCTGGCCTGGCCAAATGTGGACTATGCACACACACACTCACACACACACACACACACACACACACACACACACACACACACACACACACACAGTAAGAAGACACATGCAGGGGCTCTGACTCCCAGCATCCTCTGCTGTGGTTCCATCTCACAAGGCACCAGCCAGCCAGCTGATTTCTTTCTGCTGCCTTCGTGGATCACAGCGGGGACGGTCGCAGCTTCAGCCCTCCGCACAGAACACACGCCCAGCGGGGAGATCAGATGGGAGTGATAGGGTGATGCGGCGGTGGGCGGTGGTTGGGGAGTGGGGGGCAGGTCAAAGGCCGTTTGAGCATTAGCGGGGCGGGTGGGAGGAGGGGGTGGGAGAGAGAGAGAGACAGAGGAGAGAGATAGAGAGAGGGGAGAGAGAGGGGAGGGATAGAGAGAGAGGAGAGAGAGATAGGGAGGGAGAGAGAGAGAGAGGGGAGAGAGAGAGAGAGAGGGAGGAGAGAGAGATAAAGAGAGAGGAGAGAGGGAAGAGAGATAGAGAGAGAGGGAGAGAGAGGCAGAGAGAATGAATGCTAATGTGTGGAATTATTCCCAGATAAGGAGGCAGCCGAGGAGATGAAAATGTATGTGCACGACGGAAGGGACGAGATGGTTGAAGGTCACACGCTGCATCAAAAGGGACAATGCCCCCACACCTTAGCGCTAAAGAGCCTTTTAATGGCTTTATACACTGTGGCACCAAGGCATCTTTCCCTCTTCTCTCTCTCTCTCTCTCTCTCTCTCTCTCTCTCTCTCTCTCTCTCTCTCTCTCTCTCTCTCTCTCTCTCTCTCTCTCATACATCCATCGGTTTTAAATTAAATCCTATTGCATTCATTCATATTATTGTATTCATTTTAGTATGACATATACTGTATATTGAAATATGGTAACTTTTAAGTGTTTGGGTTTTTTGCTTTTTGAATCCACTTCCTCACTAAATACACATGCACACACACAACACACACACACACACCCAAACACACTAAGTATCCAATCCTGCCGCGACGCAATACACAACACACACACACACACACACATGCACAAACACACTATTATCCAATCCTGCCGCGACGCAATACACAACACACACACACACACACACAGCAGCAGCATGAGAGGTTTCGTGGCGTCCTGGGAGGCTGAGCACTGCAAGGGCTGAACACAACACGGCACTTTGAATCTGTGCAATCCTCCCAGCCCTGCCTGTCGTTTGATGGGGTGCACCAGAACAGGCGCTGGTCTGATAGCGGGTACTCGGGGTGCATCGTAGTGTTTTAACAATGTGGGACTAAAGAATTTATTAGCATTGTCTGCCTTCTGTGCATAGAGCTATATACGAATGATGTGCTGTGTGTGTGTGTGTGTGTGTGTGCAGGCTGGATATAAGTGTTTTGGCAAGGGGGTTGTGTTTAGTCCTGTCTTACTTGTTCTCCATCCAAGGGGAGTTGACGATGTGTGTGTGTGTGTGTGTGTGTGTTTGTGCGAGCAAGCGTGTGTGCGTGTGTGTGTGCGCGCTCGCGTTTCTGATTCGGTGTTCCTCATCAACAAACAGCGGTAGAGAATGAATTGCAACACCGCAGGTTATGCAGCGCCAGGCAGCAGAGATGTGGGAGGCATACGCACGCCTCATTTCCGTATGCCGACTCCCATCGCCTGCCCAGCCTGGGGGTCTGTAGGGGTCCGCTAGCGCTCGTCGTCACAACCAAAGCCAAACTGCATGTGGAGACACATGTTGTGACTGTCCCCAACTGCGTTGCATGCGTGGCGCACTGCAGTCACACCACCGCTGTGTTGACGCGAATCAATCGACATGTTGCACTGCTAACAGACAAAAACAACAGTTAGCGTTATCCTATCTATGCGCCTTCAGATGGGAAACAATGGAATTTATATTACAATGTAGTTGTTGTGCACTACATGTTTTGTTGAATTGTGGGACTTTATGAGGGTACTGTCTAGACTTAGACTAAGAACCTTTTTAAATGGAGATATTCATTTTTGTTTTAGTCTTGGACTAGGCTTGACCCATGTTCGTGAAAGCGGCCACTAATGTCACACATGGGGACAATTTTATCTTGTTTTTCACCGTGAAATGTTCGATACTCCAGACGTTTTTGGTCCTTTCAGTCAATGCAAATGTCTTCTAAACATGAACTTAACGCCTGCAATAGACTGTATGTCTTACATACTGTAGACGCTATAACCATATTTTTTATTTGTTTTAACTCCTTAGTTGCAGCAACAGACCCAGTCTCAGTGTTGCTGTCTTCTACTGGTGTCTGAAGACAACCACCAGCTTTTTTGTCAGGTAACAATATGCACACACACACACACGTCAATATTTTTATCCTTTAACCCTTGCTTGACCTCTGACCCCTGTGACCTGCAGGTTGTGGGAGACAAAGTCCTTGAAGAGGAGATTAGCTTCCCGGTAAGCCTAAAAAAAAGATTAGATTTATTTATTAGATTATGTTTTTAATTTAATTGTTAATGTTTATTCATATGTATTGTTATTATAATATTATTATTTATTTCTCAATAAAGGTGGGGTTAACTATTCACTAGCAGGTCTGCTAGCTGTTCTGTGGGGGGAATGGGAAAACAAACACTATATCTTGGCAATGCGTGGCAATGTGGGTGGGTGGGGGGTGAAGCTCTCCCTACAGCACTGAAAGGAGATCTATTTTTTGACATTGTGTTCAAATTTCAATCATATTTAGCCAGCATCGCTTACTCCACATTTAATTTGTTAGTTTCAAAATGATTCATCCACTAATTTATGTATTTCTATATTTGTCCACTGGATTATTATTGTTTTGTTATCCACCAGGTTATGTGCTAGTTTCTAGCTTCAGCTATCTGCAGTGAATGCTATTTTAAAAGCAGTATTTCAGCCCTGCTTGGTGGGACTAATCCGTCCCATAAGTAATCCAGTGTAATCCACACCACAGGCTGAAATAACAACACACGAGCAACACAACTAATCGCTCGTCATCGTGGTCGTACGAAGCCTCCAGCCTCGCTGAAGTCATAATGCAGTCTGCCAGTTGTACAGCGCTTTTAATCTGTCTCCCAGATGCTGTTATCGTTTTTTTTTTTATTATAGCGGAGAGGCTGGAAACCTCTGTGCACAGACAGCGTACCCCGAGGCTATAGCCAGATGTGAATCTCGGTTGTCAGGGGGAGAGATGACGAGGCCTGGCGCCACACAATGGCCCGGTCCTGGTTGAGCCTATTTTGAGATACTTTTACTGCGGGGCACATGATATAACTTTAAACAACACGTTTGTTTATATATCACCCTCAAATAAATGTACTGCGAATTGTGTTCCCAGTGCTTCTGGCAAATTCTGTTTTCTCACCCTCCCAATCTGTGTTGTTCTCTCCCTCCATGCCTGTTCTTCTCCCCCGGTTACAGCTGATGTTTGGTCGATTTGGTCAGGTAGTTGAGAAGAAGAAGTCGATCACGCTCCAGGACATCAGTGTGGTAAGGACGTCTGTCTCTTTGCCAATCAACCAGCCTCGCCTGCCATGTCTGTTTATTCAATGTCAAACATAGAAGAACACATTTGCCGGCCGAACATAACACTAGTTATTCTGTATTCACAATACTGTCCTGACTCCTGTGTAAAAACATGTTATTGCTGTAAACAATAATACAAAAATAGACAGGAGAAATACATCTGATTAAATTATCATATAATTACTCTGCTTGTTTCGTATGTATTCTGTATCTGCAGACACTGAATCCTTTCAAACAATAATTTTGTCCCAAGTAAACAAAATGAACCAAAACTTTTTATTTTCACATACATATAACACACATATATATATATATTTTAACTTATAAGTGCACAGTACGGGCATATAAGTACAAATTAAACTAAAATTGATCTATTTTTTAACTTGTCTACCTTGTGTAGCTCGTAGTGTTGTGATTCATAATCTCTCATGTTATAAACGTTCATTATGGTCACAACAGCTACTCAAGTGAAACAAACAGGTTCATCCTTGATCAGAGTAAACACGGTACCCTTCACTCATTATAGCTGCCTTTCTAGCTAACTGACCGATCCCAAGCCCGCCCCTTTCACCTTAACACCAGGTTGGACAAAACAGCATGTTAGGCTGTTACAATAAAACAGACAGTTGAGGATCTGTCAGATTAAAAAACGCTCAACTGTAAATGGAGGACAGGCTAGCCAAACTAACGGACAGGATTGTCGTAAAATTAACTCGGGCTTCACAAGCTTTTACCTCAGACAAACAGAAAATGCACAAAATACGTTGACATGTTTATTTATTTATTTATATGCCTATTATTTTTTAAACGATGGGAAGAGAGAGTCGCACATTTTCAACGGTCACATGATTCACGGAAACGCAAAAGGAAATGCTTGGTGGGCAATTTGAATAAAAATAAATACTGTACGTTACTGCAATTTTTTGTAATTGGTAGTAAATACATCTATTTACCTTTACAATATAATTTATAGGGTATTTTTGCATTTTTTGCAAACTTCCGGCAATTGTTCCACAATTCGCAATTGCTGTAAAAAAAAAAAACGATCAATTGGATTGAACAGAGTTGACGCGACTCTTTCTTCTCAATGGCTCTGGTAGGTTTATCTAGAGACTGGTAATACATCTATCTTATTGGTACAACTACGTGGTTTGTGTACTGCTCTGTTTCCATGGTTACCTAAAAGCGAGATGTAGGGCCCGTTGCGTCCACGACTCTGGGTCACTCTGGGTAGCGCAGGCGGGCGGCAGGGTGCCGGACGGAGAGCGGGATGCCATTTCCCGTGTGAAAAACCCTTTACATTAACGTGAAACATATACAGTCTAATGCTATTATGTGTGTATGATGTGTAATGTGTGTTTGCCGCCACCAGGAGGAGCGCAGGCAGCTGTCCAGCATGCTGGGCTGTGAGATCTCCTCCATGCTCTGCGTGCCTGTGGTCAGTAGGGCTACTGGTCAGGTGGTGGCGCTAGCGTGTGCGTTCAACAAGCAGGTCGGACAGAGGTACAGTGTGTGTGTGTGTGTGTGCGTGTGTGTGTGTGTCTTGAGTGTGTCTGCGTGTGAGTGCGTGTGTGTGTGCCCATGTAAGCTGTCCTATTGAAATGTAAAATCGCGACCTTGAGGGCAAACACATCCATTGTACGATGAAAGCGTGATTGTGGATTCAGTTTTAAGTCACTTGTGAAGAGCGCTCTCTTTGGTGTAGAGACGTTTTAGCTGACACAGCTGATTTCTAAGCAGGGTTTTGATGGGGTGATTGCATCACATTTGTTCAACATTAAGTTGGAGATCATGATCCGTCAGTCTGGAGTCTATTGTTAGCTTCAGGACAACGCGTCATTCACCACGGCAAGACGAATGCTGTCCCACCCAGTCACACGCCAAACCATCCCCTGTGTCCGTGTGTGTGTGTGTGAGAGCGTGTGCTTGTGTGTGTGTGCGTGTGCTTGTGCGTGAGCCTGTCAGGTCATGACAAAAGTCAAGTGGGTGAATTACCTGTGCGTGTGTGTGTGTATGCGTGTGTGTGTGTTCGTGAGTAACGTGACGGTGAGAGACAGCCAGTTTGTAATTAACGAGCTCTATCTCTCTCTCCCTCTCTCTGTCTGTCGCACAGCATGTTTCTACTTTTGGGATATCGGTCTTTCATCTTCCTTTATTCCAAATTGACACACGCACACACACACACACACACACACACACACACACACACACATCTCTCTGCATGCTCTATCTCATCGTGGAGATTAAGGCAGGTGACCTGGTATCACACCCCATCATTTCTCATCCTGTGAGCAGTGAGATGATGAGAGTTGAGTTGGCATCTCATTACCATAGTAACAGCAGCCGGATTATATCACAAATGCTGATAAATCTACCCTTGAGTCAAAGAGCAGTCAGGCGTATCGCTGCAGGACCATATATCCACAAGACACTGGAGATCTACAAATGATTGAAACAGCACATTTGTGGATTGGATAAAAACCTCTGAAGACTAATACTAGCTGATTAGGAGACAGGAGCATGGAAACGTATTGCTAGTCGCTAACGTAAAGTGGAGAACGTAAAGCCTAATGTTGATTAATTATATACATTATTAAGTGTTTTGGTATGTATTGTGTTTACCCTATAATCATTTTATATAGTGGGACTTCATCTTTTAAATAAGGCAAACTATGTTTAGTGTTTCATTTCCACTTTAATTTTCATTCCAACCAACCAAATGGCGATTTTTTATCAAATTATTTTTTCCCCCACGTCCAATATGACCCTGTTAGATGTGATTATCAATATTCACAAATGCAATAATGATCTGACAGGGAAATTAGGCTGTACTGTACCTTCATTTTTAAGCAACTTAAATATAAGCCTACCCTGAATCATCTTTTCTAGGGCTAGGCGATATGGACCAAAAATAATATCCCGATACACGATATACATCGATATTTTCTATAAAATGGGCTAAATCTTCAGGCATTGAGAAAAAAACAGGAAACCCGACAGAAATGTGACATTTTTATTTTTACCGACATTAATTGACGTGTGTTTTCTCTGTTGTCTCCGCCCCTTTGACACTCTGAACGCACTAAGTGCAGGCATGGAGGGAGAGACGAACAAATCATAAAAGTCATGAATAAATGCATACTATAACTATATCGATATAAACGATATTGTCTAGATTTATATCTCTTTTGAAAAAATTCAGATATACCGATATATATTGCCCAGCCCTAGGCCTACCCTGAATCATCTTTTATGTGTAAGAACACGGATGCGGTTGTGATGAAGGCCGTTCTCTCTGGTTCCCTCTCTGAGGGAACACAAGGAGATTTATCTGACTCAGTCAAGCGTACGATGACCAACTGGGGAAGTTCAGAGAAAATAGGTTGTTGCTTATCTTTCAGAGCAGGACACAGGTGGCAGGTGGCCCCAAGCCAAGCATAGCTGGCACACATGCATTGTTCACAAGGAGCTGGACTAAGGAGACGATACAGCTCTCAGGGGTTCTCAAATTTGCGGTTTGGACGCCACTAGGGGGGTCACGAGACGCTTTCAGGAAAAGCATCTTGCCCCATGCCCTACAATGTGTCCTCTGTTGCTATAAGTAGAGAAATCAGCACTAATGAATATAAATTGTCACGAAGGCATGGCAGATGTCTGTCTGTATTCTGGCAGGCCGCTATCATTTGGGTCGCATCTGTTTGAAATTAAGCACAGCCTGCCCTACACCATGTATGTGTGTGTGTGTGTAATGGACAACTTCAGTCTCACTGCACAATCATGGCCCTCTATCTAATTCACTTCATCACCTTGATCTGTTATGCAAACAACTGGAAAACTAGGCTCATGTCTGTGGGATCTCTTGTTCAGTGTGCCACTGCCCTCTGTAGGCCAGGCAGGGTAACTGCACACTCTCGTCACTCTTCAGCTATGAGCCATAAAGCTACAAAGTGCAAATTTTTTAGATTAATTTAGATAATAGCTTTTTCCAGTTCAGTTAGTAGCTAATTATTTGACTGAAGTCTTAAAAAGAGATTGGTTTATCTGAAATGAACATGAAATGCATCTGTAATGTTCTCTATATACTTCACATCATGTTTTAGTTTATGTGTGTTACAACATATAAGTATTTTATTTTAATTCCTACACAAAGTGGTCATAGATTGATATGTGATTGTTTAGAAAGTAGCTTTTTGTTGTTTAGATTTGTGATCAAATTCAACGGCAGTGCCCTTATTTCTTACAGAGATATAATTATCGTGTGTGTGTGTGTGTGTGTGTGTGTGTGTTGCCCTACAGACACACACAAGCAGACGAGCATGCCATTCAGCACTGTTTCTGCTACACTTCGACGGTCCTGACCTCCACACTAGCCTTCCAGAAAGAACAAAAGCTCAAAGTGGAATGTCAGGTGATGTGCCTGAACACACGCACACGCGTGTAACAGTGGCCAGCAGGTAGCCGTGCGGCGTTAATCCTCACTCTCCGACACCTCATAGGACGCTCTGGCGACGCAGGCCAGGGCCCATGGGTTTTTGGCCTGCCTTGTAGGAGCGTCCGCTCTCTACGTGGGAGATCGGGGTTTAATTCCCCGAGGAGGACGGACGATCTCCGCCACACACACACGCAAACACAAGCGCTCGCACACACACACACACACACACACACAGTTGCTTGGACTGTGAGACTCTTTCAAATGAGGTTTCACACTCACACAGACATTTGCCAAGGCTATTGTCTAGGCACCGCTTCATTTTCTCTTTGTTTTCCTTCACAGGCGCTCCTACAAGTGGCTAAGAACCTCTTCACGCACTTGGGTGAGTGTTTTTCTGTGTGTGTGCGCGCGTGCGTGTGTGTGTTTACACAGCTGGTTAGTGTACTGTAGCAGTCGTGTGGATGGCTTAAGTTCAAGGCATGGCACTTTATTATTGTTATGTATTGTTATTTATGGCTGTATTCTAAATGAATGATTATTCCATGACCTGAAAGGTGACCGCATGCGAGCTCCATAACCATGAAACCATTTTTATCCATGGACAATGACTTATGAAACCACAGCCTCACTTCACATTATTACTCGGGCTGATCTACCACACCCCCGAACACTGAAATCCTTTGTTTAAGGATTTTATTTTCTCCTGGGCGAGAGAGAAAAGAAATATATCTAATTTTAGAGGTTTTGCTAGCTAATGTATTACTCACTGACACATGATACAGTATTGTTGCCGCTTCTGTTTAATTTGTTTGTAAATGCAGTGGCAATATAAATAGTGGTGTAAGTATTTTAATTTACACATTTCAACTTGAAAAGCGAGATGTTCCCAGGGATATTTAGTTAACGTTCAGAACGTCAGCAGTGTTTCATACATTTACATTACAGCATTTAGCATAAATTGGCACATTCGTCCGTTGTTGAGCAGGTCATATTCAACGTGCTGATAGTGAGAGTAGCAAACCATCAGAGCTACATTAGCTATACATTTTACAACATACATGAACTATTAGCATTACATACAGTTCCCAGAAATATTTGTTAGAATTTTTTAACAAAGACAAGGGGAAATATTATAATTGTTTTTTTTTTAATAAAGGATAGAAAATGAGTACTAGTAGAACAATACAGTTCGCAATTGCTTAGACACAATTTCTTGAACAATTAATTATTTCTCAAATCTTAATACATAATTTTAAACAACTCACAAACCAAACCTATAACCTCTGGGTCTGATTTGAACTTTGTCCTCAGACAACACACACGAGCTGTCAATAACACAGACTACATGACTGTTTGTTACACACTGAAAGGATTCATTCAAAACACTGCAACCAAAATGTTTAGAATTGAGAAATAAACCCTGGTGAGAGAAATTGCTAACAGTTCTTAACACTGGTGGTTACTGTAAGGGAACACGATATGCTGTTATGGTACAAAAATAAAAAAATGAACTCTTTGAAATATCACAGATAAGATGTAAGGAGCGACAGGGATGTCACCAGATCTATGTAAGGAGCTTAACCCTCGCGCTGTCCTATGGGTCAAAATGACCCGGTGCACTTGCCAGTAGAGGGCAGCAACCACAATCACAACCACAATCCCTGAAAAGAGACGGCATTTTGGCTAGTGTTGCTTGGCAACTATCGTTTTTGTGTTTTCACAAGGACGCCCTTCTTACTGTAAAACAAGGCGCATGACGGTTAGGCTTGGCGCACTCAGCTAGGTCAGACCTAGCTGAGGCCGACATAAGCGTCAAGACTAACATGTTTGGCTGGACTATATTAGGTGTTTCAGTATTGTACAGTAGGCTATGTACTTACAGTAATTGTATAGAGCAATTACATTATTAGTTTATTTCACGAAATATACAGTAATGTATATTATTATAGCTGTTATGCACACCAGGCTTTGCAGTTTATTTCTCTCCATTTGTACTGTGTTTGTCCTGTCCCTGTGTGTGCGATGTCTCATTTAGTAACTCTCTATGTGTGTCTTTCAGATGACGTGTCAGTTCTGCTGCAGGAAATTATAGTTGAGGCCAGGAACCTCAGCGACGCAGAGATGTAAGATGTCTGCCTCTTCAAACGTCTGTGTGTGTGTGTGTGTGTTTACGTGAGGGAGTGACTGTATGTGTTTTCATCAATTTGGTGAAGGAGGAATGCCTGCAAATAATTTTTGCAGGCATTCCTCTGGTTTGTTTCTCACTGAGTTGGCTTTGTTTAATTACAGTTTATCCTCGATTGCTTAGACACAATTACTGGAACAATTCACTATTTATAAAAACTTCACAGACAATTTTTACTGTAACAACTAGCACAAACACAACAGCCCAAGCTTATAACCTATGGGTCTGATTTGAACTTTGCCCTCAGACAACACACCTGAGCTGTCAACAACACAGACTACGTGATTGTTTGTTACACACTGTTTGCCTCAATGTTTATAATTGAGAAAAATTACAGTTAACAATACTAAGGGGGGGCTAATTCATATTTCTGGGGAGCTAAAGCCCCTCAAACAGATCTGGTGACATCCTGATTTCCTTACCATATCTTGATGTGTGATATTTCAAAAATACATTAAAAAAATTAATTTAAAAAATACAGCATATACAGTATTATTGCCTTACAGTAACCACCAATGTTTACTGTTTATTATAGTACCTTTATCATTTTCTTTACCCAGGGTTTTTTTCTCAATTGTAAACATTTTGGTAACAGTGTTTTAAATGAATCCCTTCGGTGTGCAACAAAGTAGTTTGTGTTATTGACAGCTTGTGTGTGTTGTCTGAGGGCAAAGTTCAAATCAAACCCAGGGCTTATAGGTTTGTACCGTTGTGTGTGACCTGTTAAAAACTGTGTGTGAAGATATGAGAAATGACTTTGGACCAGGAACTGTGTCTAAACCTTCAAGAAAAACTGGCAAAGATATCGACCGCAATAACGTTAAATGAAATAATAGGCATACAGAATTAACACCTCTCTCTCTCTCTCTCTCTGTTTCCCTTATGTGGATAAGTTGTTCTGTGTTCCTACTGGATCGTCTTAGTCATGAGTTGGTTGCCAAGGTGTTTGATGGGGGCTTGGTTGACGAGGAGGTAAACAATGGCACCAGCCATAGACACACACGCACACACACACACAACGATGCCTATGTGTTTATCCGTGGATGCGTATGTGTGTCCGTTCGAGCGCAGAAAGAGTTTCGCATCCCAGCAGACCAGGGCATTGCCGGCCATGTCGCGACTACGGGTCAGATCCTCAACATTAAAGATGCCTATTCCCACCCGCTCTTCTATCGCGGGGTGGACGACAGCACCGGCTTCAAGACACGCAACATCCTCTGTTTCCCCATCAAGGACGAGAATAACGGTAGGAAGCATTAACAGACTGTTAAATGTCACTCTGACACACACACACACACACACACACACACACACACACAAGCACACATACGTACTGTACACTGCAATGGTCAACACAACGCCTGCCATTGCTTTCCTACAAAGGTGCTCTCAGATATTCTGCCATTTTGTCCTCATTGTTCAATGAAGATGGACATGCAGTGTACGCCACACCGGAGAGTCTATTAGGCCACATTAGCTCGGCATGGACATGGACAACAACTCAAGGCATGGGCAGTCAGTCTTGCTAACTTCGAGCTCAAATCAAAACAGTTCTCTGCGGTCCTCCGCCGAGCCGCATCACACGTCAAAATGCAATGTAAAGCAAAGCGTAGTGCTGCGGCTTTGTTGATACGAGCGGTGTTCGCCACTTTGTTTGTGTTACTATTTACGGAGCCAGGGCTGGGTAGGAGTATCAGATTCTTTTTTTAACACGCACAGAGAATGCTAAACTAGCGAAATGCGAAGAGATATTTGTTGAATTTGACAAAAAGTGTATTAGCTTATGTTTAACTTGCAATAGCTGACTATACCTTTTAAAGGACAACAATTAATATAGACAGGACAGGCAGAAAGTCGTACCACTCAATAGTAATGCATTCACGTCACTGTGAGAACGGTCTAAGACCTCTTCTTGGGTTGAAGTTAGGCAACTCTACAATGCTGTTACCAAGGACCAATCACGAAGAAGCAGTCAGTAATCCCTCCATAACATGCACAACGAAACTCACACAGGAGATTTAAGAAAGACGTCAACCAAGTTGGCTTATATGTCTGCACGCACAATTCTGAGAGCAGGTCTGATCAGCCACAAAAACACAAAACAACTGTTTTATTGCGAAAATAACATATACGTCAGGACTGCCCATATGCAAACAATCTACAGAAGTCTTATGCATACAACTCACTTCATACAGTATATAAACACATAAATGTTCCAACTCCTGTTGTACTCAATCTACCCCAAAATTCTCTCTCTCTCTCTCTCTCTCTCTCTCTCTCTCTCTCTCTCTCTCCCCCCCCCCCCCCCCCCCCCCAGAGGTGATTGGGGTGGCTGAGCTCGTCAATAAAACCAATGGTCCTTGGTTTAACCGCTTTGATGAGGACCTGGCCACAGCGTTTTCCATCTACTGTGGCATCAGCATTGCCCATGTGAGTTTCTCCCCCAGACACGAGGCACCCATGAAGGACAAACATGAACTTGTTTCCTATCAGCCTAGAGAGATTAGGCCACACTCCTCCACTCTTCACTGTCTGAAATCTATTAATCACAGCATTGTATCTGTCTGTGCCCTTCTTTTTTCCTTACCTCGACCCTTAGCCTGCATAATGATACAATAACTAAACAAATGTAGACAAATGTTCTGTATCTTATTGAAAAACACACACATTTCACTTGATGTAAAGATAGATCAGCTTTACTTTTGTTGAAAATGTAACTAATCTACCTAAACCTTCCAAAAACATAATTATGTATTTATGCACTTTTAATTAGAAATTAGTTTCCGTTTATATTCATTACATTACAGCCTTTGCAGTATTTTGTAACAACTTAATGCTCAAGTACAACATTTTCTTGTATTATAATGATGTATGTACTTTATATTTTTTCTGCCTGCCTTTCTCTTCAATTGGTCTCTGATTAAGTATCGGCTCTCAAAGCCTCACTCGCGACTAATGTAGTTCCACTGATTACATGGACTGCAAGCAGGCCAGCAAAGCGTGTGTTGCACTGATTACAATCCATTTGTGTTGTAATGTGGCTGTAGTAGGCTGTTGTACCAAAAAGCGTAGCTCAAAATGTGTAATAATATGATGGATGTAGCCTCAAAGTGATTTACAAGTAGAGATATCCAATACTGTTAATGTCTCTTACTGTAAGAACAATGCATTTGCATTACATGGTCATTATGAGCTAAGTATGGATAATAGATAAACACGTTATAAATGATGGCACTGTTGCTGTATGATGTAATGATGACATTGTATTGCCATAGCTTGATTCTAGCTTGATTCTATTGATTTCTGATGTATATGGCACAGGCATCATACATCACATACATCAGAAATATACGGAGCAAAATCCAGAGCCTTTACTGTCATCGTCAAAGCATTTTTGCATGTCACTGTGACCAGGAGAGCTACTGTACTCAGTATGTCTGAACATTAAAATGAAAACTGCTTGTTTACTACCCTTTCACCTTTGTACTGGAACCTTACTGGACCGGTTAATTAAAACTGACCCATTTTAATTGCATTTATTTGCTTTGACGTGATCATTGAAACTGCCATCGCTAACTCCAGGCAGTCGAAAGCAAACGATTTAGTCATTTGTAATCCAATTACTCAGTGTATTGACAGAGATGATGTCTGTGTTTTATTACAAATGCTCTTAATTTGGAATTAACGTTTTGTGCAAGGACCTGGAATTGAAGAACAACGTAATTCATGTTTATGTCTCACTAATAAGAACAAAATAGCAAGCACGATAAATGTAAATGCTATATAATTGAATCAGTTCTAAATGTAAATGCTCTATGTAATTGCATCAGTTCTTCCAATATAAGGCAATTTCATATTCGCAGTAATGGCTCCTGTAATCCCTGACATTTGTAGGACCACAGAAAGTATATCGGGGGAAATTATTGTGCTCAGCTATTAATCATTAAAACCTGAGGTATATTTGTATCATATTTACAGATGTTTAAATAATGTTTCTGTATGATGACATCACATGAACTAACCTGCCTGTTTGGGTTTTAAGATTGCTGATTTTATACTTTGCATTAATGTGTATGTCAAACAAACAATTACACTGAAACACAATTACAACACAATCGCATATGCCGAAGTGAAAATGTGTGAGCTACAGGAGTGCGTATTCTCTATGTAACTGTAGCAAGTTTGTGGGGTTTTTGTGTAACTGTAGAAAGTTTGTGTTTTTTTTAGTCTCTTCTCTACAAGAAAGTCCACGAAGCTCAGTTCCGATCCCACCTGGCCAACGAAATGATGATGTACCACATGAAGGTACAATCCCGAGCACACACCCTCGTCATCTTCAGTGTTTGCTTTGGGAGTGCGGTGCGTGTTAACGGGCCCCTGGCTGCTGCAGGTGTCAGAAGAGGAGGTCACCAAGCTGCTGGTGATCGGGGTCGAACCCGTGAAGGAGATCCACCCCTGCTTTGCCGAGTTCACGTACACGCCTCGCTCCTTACCGGATGACACCACGCCTATGGTAAGCCATGTTGGGGAGTGGGAGTGCTACTTAACATCACCTGTGGACCAGCTCAAACTAGAGGGCCCTTGCTAGAGCCCAGCCTCACGTTGACACATTATACTGTAACTAGAAGTGTGCGTTCATTGCATGTTCATATTAATAGCTGAGGTGGCATCAACTGTCTGGTGGAATACAGTGCCAAACAGAGTTTTGACTGTTTTCATGTTTTCCACACAAAACATGTTGGATAATGACAATGTTACGCCATTCACACTACATTATGTTCATTTAGCAAGAGTTTGCTTGAATAACAGATTTCCTTACAGTTATGCCATCAGTGTTGGGCAAGTTACTCAGTAATTGTAATAAGTTACTATTTACTTATTACTCCTTCAAAATGGGTATTAAAAGTAATTTGTTACATTACTACATTACTTTCATAATCACTACCCTCCTTACCTTACCCCTTTCGAAAAATGATAACCTGTGTAGCCAGCTCATTTAAGAATTGAATCCACTTCATTGGAACAATAATGAACCTTAGGAGTCAACAATTAGCCACAGTGAAAACATTGCAGCCTCTCAAACCTGATGATTGACAGGTTGGTCCAATTAACCTACCCTAAATTTGCTAGGACCAGCGAAATAAAAAAGGCACGTCTTCATAAGATGAATCTAGGGGGGGTAAATCTTGTTCTTGTAACGCAGTAATGCAACATTACATGGATTAGTAATTGTACTATTATTACAGTTGTAATATTGTGTTAAACTACTAGTTACTGAAAAAAGTACAAATATTACTAATAACTAGTTACTAGTTACTGTATGCCATATTAGGTATTAGAAGTTACTAGTTACATTACTATATTACTTTTACAATCACTACCCTGTCTCGCCTCTTGAAAAATGACAACCTGTGTAGCCACATTTTGTGCTGAAATTTAGGTAAATGCAATGCTTATTTCTTTCTTCAAATGTGATTTTTCTGTAGAACCTAAGCATGAAGTTAATGTAGCAGACCGCCTTGATGCAAAAACACGCATCTTGGACCACTCTCCTCACTTTGCCGATGAAATATTCACACAAAAAAAACTTTTGCACAGAAATAGCAGCAGCACACCCAAACAAGGACAAGCGTCTAACCTGTTAGTGGGAAGAGATTGAGACGCTGCTATTATTCATGTCGTGTGTGTGTGTGTCTATCTGCAGGGTATTCTCAGCATGTTTGAAGACATGGGGTTCATAAACACATACAAGATCGACCTGCACACTCTCGCCAGGTATGACAGCTCACAGTGTGCGTGTGTTGTTGTTTGTGAATTGTTATTCAGACTCAAAGACACTGATTTTTTAATTTTTTTTAGAAGAACTAACGTTTTTTTTTCTCATGTGTCATGGCAACAGTGAGGCTGGCACTTTAGGGGCAGATGATAACCTTACTGTTGTCTTGGTAACAGGTTCTGTCTGATGGTAAAAAAAGGCTACAGAGACCCTCCGTACCACAACTGGATGCACGCCTTCTCCGTATCACACTTTTGCTACCTGCTCTATAAGAACCTAGGGCTGTCCAACTACCTCGAGTGAGTGCACCCCCTGTCTAGAGCTCAGTGCCATGCCAGTTATTCTGTGTCGTCAGCGTTCGTGACACTCCTGGAATTCTCCATGTTGTTCTCTTCGGCTTTCAGCCAGTCTCGCCACTCGGCAGCCATCTTTGAAATGCCTCCGGGCAGTTATTAGGAAGACTGTATTGAAGTAAATGGGGAGAGAACCATAACTACACATTCATTGGTTAACGGGACATAAAAACCGCATGTACAGTATACGACCACACGTCAAGTCTGAATCTAAGTGGCTTTTCCCACGTTATACTTCTACTACGCATGCGATGTGTGTCAGCTGGCTTGCGTCCACGCTATTGGTTAAATATGTAAATGCTTGGCGGCTGTACAGTAGACGATTGGCTGTTTTGGGGGAAAAGGCGGGATATATGCCTACAACCGCAGCCGTTTCAGAATTCTCCCATAGAGCTCTATTCAAAGTTCTACAAGTGGCGTGTCTGCTCTATAGTGTCTCTGCCTTCAACCATTCTCTCTGTACTTCTCCAGAGATATAGAGATTTTTGCCCTCTTTGTCTCCTGCATGTGCCACGATCTGGACCACCGGGGCACCAACAACTCTTTTCAGGTCGCCTCGGTAAGCACGTGCATCTCTTTTTCTTATTTATTGTAATGCGCTACCATATGCAGTCAGTGGCTCAAAACTGTGACGTTACTTTCAAATGCGTGGCACTCTGCAAAGCAAGTATGTGACCTGACCAGACACAACACGCACACACACACACACACAGGGAGTGTTGTGTGTGTGCGCGCGTGTGTGGGTTACGACCTTGAGTGTGATGTTGCTATTATACAACAGGTCAGCTCCGGGTGTTGCCAGCGTGAATTATTATGGACTGCCTCTTGTCCATTCAAATTTCTCGACTGGAAATAATAATATACTGTAGAAGGCACTAAACTTTATAGTATTAAAGTTGCAGTATTTCTTAAACACACACAGTTGAATGACAACTACTGTTCGCTAAATTTTTTATATAGTGAATTACTAAAAACATCAGTGTTCAACTTGTAACGAAGTAGCACACAGTTAACATGGTGTAGTTCAGTGTTTGTTTTACTTGTTACCAAGTAGCATAAATACAGTCCATATTGTACAGTGTATACGCTTGTGTTTGACAATACACTTATTTGTTTTGTCTTCTAGCAATCTGTGCTGGCTGCTCTCTACAGCTCAGAGGGATCTGTGATGGAGGTAACTCCTCTTCCATTTCACATTATATCACACTGCTGCAGGCATTCATGAAAGGCACTTTTTTACCGACCTTTTCAGTTGTGTTTGAGCAACTAATAATGCGTGACAGGAGATATTACCAGAAAGGGGCAATATCGCACATTATTATGCAGCCGTTACAGAAATAACTACATTTTGGTTTCAGACATGAGTACGAGAGTAACCCCTCCCTCACCAGAGACTGTGTACGTGCATTTAGCTTTGTTCACTCAAAGCTCGGTTCCCTGCCCTCAGAAAACAGTTTTTGAAACAGTTTTTAAACAAAGCAAGTCAGCTTGTAGTAGCAAATCAGGACACCTATCTGGTTTTTGGGGGCACTATATACAAAGTGTACAAAATGTCAGATTTCCCCTTAACTAAATGGTTAATAGATAAATTGCACCATTGTTCTGTATGCTTGTCTGCCACCTAGTGGCCAAACATTGGCATTTAAGATCTATATTGTGCTGTAGTGGACGGCAGCAGTCACTCATAACGTTGCTAATAATGTTGTATTAATTCCTACCTTGTTCTGTGACCTTTTCCTAACAGAGACACCACTTTGCTCAGGCCATTGCCATCCTAAACACGCATGGCTGCAACATCTTTGAGAAGTTCTCTCGGAAGGTAATTTTAGCCACTGACAATCCTCACCTGCTAGCTGTAAAAGATAATTGCAATCTAATACGCCTTTTGTCGAATTCACCAAGTATCTCCTAAAAAAAAAATATTCCGGTACACACACTTATACTATATACTGTATACTCTCCTGCACAAATGCTAGTGATGCTCGCGAGATTGCAGGGGCAGGGTAGTCTAGTGCAGTGGTTCTCAGAGTGCGAGTCTGGACCCCCCGGGGGAGGGGGGTTCGCGAGACACAGCCTGAGGGGGTCACCAGATCCATCCTTGAGGAACATACCCCTCTCCTTGCCATACTTGTGCTCATTGTAAGTCACTGTAGATAAAGGTATCCGCTAAATGACCTGATTGTTTTCAGGACTACCAACGCATGCTGGATTTGATGAGAGATATTATTCTGGCTACAGACCTAGCTCACCATCTACGCATCTTCAAGGACCTTCAGAAGATAGCCGACAGTAGGTACCTTTCATGTGGTCAACAGTTTGCACAGAGGCTGATAGTATTTCAATTCACCCCGGATATGTGCACTGGTGCCCAGACACATGGCATCCTGATGAACTGTACATTTTCAAACATGTGCCCGCAATATGATTTGACAGAAATATCAAAATATTAAGCTTCTCAGAACTGTATATGCATGGCCAGGCTTTGCATGATTGGCACCTCCTTCGATGTGTAGCAGACAGTTTCATTGAAACTGTGTTTGGAGTTTTTTTGGGGTTTTTTTATGCCTGCCTGATTGACAACATGTGGTGTGCTGTGCTCATTGGATGGCGGTCTGCAGGGACTGTGAACAGAGTTATTAGTCTTCCTGTCAGGCTGAAGTCAAGCGGTCCTATGCTGGAATTGCTATTGCAGTTTGTGATGTCAACAACGGCCTACAAATACGTAAACCAATCATGAAGAAGGTGACATGTAGAGACAAATACATAAACCAATCATGAAGAAGGTGACATGAAGAGACTTAACAGGGCCTTTAATGGCCCATTACAGTAAGTGGCTGTAAACGTTGCTAGCATGCCAGAATGCAATCAATTGTATACTTAGCAGCTCTAAGTATGTGGAATATAATCAATGTTGAATTGTTAGGAGCTTTCACAGACATTATTATCCTCATAATGAGTTGGCAACTGTTTGACGGTGTACAGTGTGCAAGTATTGGCCTTCTACATTGCCACAATCAATGATAGTGGGGGAGGATTTAATGAGTTTGATCATGTTGTATTATCTACCCAAATAAGTGGTGTATAAGCAGCAAAGACACACAGTATAGAGCCCATTGAAACAATCATCAATAATAATAATAATAATCCAAATAAGATATATTGAAACACTGAATCATAATAAGATGAAGTGAATGAGAGCCGCTACTCCTTCGCGTCGAAAGGAGCCAGTTGAGGTGGTACGACCATCTGGTAAGGATGCCCCCTGGTCGCCTCCCTTGGGAGGTGCACCAGGCACGTCCAGCTTGGAAGAGGCCTCGGGGAAGACCCAGGACTAGGTGGATAGATTATATCTCCACACTGGCCTGGGAACGCCTCGGGATCCCCCAGGGCTCGGGAAAGGGAGGTTTGGGGTCCCTTGCTGGTGCCCCCGCGAACCTGACTCTGGAAATGGATGGATGGATGAGTTATAACTGCATGCTTGTGTGTTGTTGTGCGTTTCAGATGGTTATAACCCAAGGAATCAGACCCACCGTTCACTGCTGCTGTGCCTGCTGATGACGTCATGTGACTTGTCAGACCAAACCAAGGGGTGGAAGACCACACGCAAGATCGCTGTCAGTTCCTAGCTCAACAAAAAAAAAACTCTACACAAGTTGTTTGAAATGGTTTTGAGCCACAACTCAACCCCACAACTAAGTGCTGCATAGCCACACACACATGCATGTGTGCATAAAGTTTATTAAACTATATTAGCAATAATTTAAATATAGATAGATAGATAGATAGATAGATAGATACTTTATTGTCCTCTTGAGGAAATTTGTTTTTGGTTCTACAAGCCAGATACAGTTAGACACAACAGTATGCAAAATATTACAGAAATAAATAAATAGATACTAAAATACATAAGAAAATATAATAAACAGAGTAAACACACCTGAAGCATCAATCAGCAAAGATGATCCACTAACTGTGTAACAAATGATGTGTGTTGTCTTAGCAGTATATTTGGATACATATCCAGGTTATTTTCCTAATATGCAATATTAAGCCATCTACCACCCATGTTTCCTTAAATTGTAATGCACGGGATACTATTTTATCTGGGTCCCCCCATCCAAATACAACATGTGAACAAAAATTAATTTTCAAATATAAATGAATAATTATTTATATGTACTATTTGCAAATGCATTCATTAACAGATCATTTTGCATTAAATGTTTGTATTAGGTATTTGTATCTTGAAAATAGACTGCCTATGCATTTTCTGTGCAGTGGTAATGTTGCTGCTATGTTGCCAGGGAAATTTCTATTTGGGAAAAAATAAAACACCTCCTTCTTTGTGTTGACAGGAGCTGATTTATAAGGAGTTCTTCTCTCAAGGTGATCTGGTATGTATCTGTGGCTAATCCCACACAGTTGATTAATTTAACTTGTAATGTATGGTATAGTAGGTATGTAGATTAATCGACTACTCTGTGTCGTGTGTGTGTGTGTGTTTGTGTACGTGCGTGCGTGCGTAGGAAAAAGCCATGGGAAACAGGCCCAGCGAGATGATGGACAGAGAGAAGGCCTACATCCCAGAACTTCAGATTAGCTTCATGGAACACATTGCTATGCCTATTTACAAGTAAGCACAAACACAGCATGGAAAACCATTTCAGTGCATCTGAATCTGATTTACATATCTTGGCAAGTGCTTTTATATGCACATGCAAGTAATCTGACCTGGAGATGTATAATTTAGACTGACACACAGCAGCACCAGAATGAAATACAAACTTTTAAATCTCACTAATCTTGAACACGTGTAAGGCGCTAATTCAGGGAGGCTTTTAGTTGTTATGCCACAGCCCTTTTTAAATCTCACAAACCTCATTCAGGAAGGCTATCGGTACAGTTGTTACGGTAACCTAACGCCACACCCCCTTTTTTCACACGTCAGGCTGCTGTCAGAGCTGTTTCCCGGGGCGACCGAGCTCTACGAGAGGGTGGCGGCCAATCGGGAACAGTGGACCAAAGTGTCCCACAAGTTCACCATCCGAGGGTTGCCTAGCAACAACAGCCTAGACTTCCTGGACCAGGAGTACGAGCTGCTGCAGTCCCAGGGGGCCTTCGGGAGCGACGACCACTGCCTCAACGGTTGCCTTGACGATGGCGACGGAGGGAGGGGTCAGTGACGGGGGAGGGGCGTTCCCCTGATGATTTCTGTGCTCCCGTAGGAGGTTGGGGACACCGTTTTATTCACGAGGCGAGAGAGAGGGAGATGCCTCTGATTGCTGAGATCACCTGGAGGCCTAGCAGGGCCACGAGGACGCTCCTACAAGATGGAACCCCGCTAAGAAGTCATTGGTGGGTCTTGATCCACGAGCAGATGCAGACACACTCCCGATTAGACGCTACGTTGCTCTCTCTAGTTCAGGAGCGCAGAAGGTGAAGGAGTAACCGTGACGACGCAGGAGGTGGTGACTTTGTCTTTTTCAGCAGCTGCACTGGAAATACAACAAGGAAAAAACAACAACGAAAACAAAAACACTTTATTTTTAAGTAAATTCATAAAGTGCTGATTTGGATTGTGAGAATGTGGATGCTCGCATTCATACACACACGCACACACACGCACACACACAACACACACAGGCCCGGAAAATAGCCTTTCATGAGTGCGAGAGGTATTCAGAGAGGCTTCTTAAACGTCAACATAAATGGCTAATTATATTTTGTAAAACGATAACAGGCCATTGACTATATTGATTCTAACGGTCCCAGGTTAACTGTATACAGTATATGCTCGCCCAGCCCAAACAATCAGCTGTTAAAGTTCCTCACTCATGGCTCATGCATGCGGCGTGTAGACCGGGGGGGGATGGGTGGGGGGGGGGATGGGAGGGGTGGGGTAGAAGAGATGTCTGAAAACAATATCTTCGTTATCGCTGCATTGATTCTCTCTCACACACACACACACACACACACACACAGAAACATGATGTCTCGTGTATAAACACATGTATTATGCATGTGCATAATAAGGCCTCTCTCTCATGGAGTAAAACCTTCCTTCAGCTGTCACTCTTCCATCCCTTCTTGCCCTCTCTTTGTGTTTGATTGGCTAGACCTTCATTGCTTCTCCTGGACAACCACTTCAGACCAAGAGCAACTGAAGCCCTTTAAAAGACCCATCTCATCCGTGTGCAAACATGCCAGACATCGTCGCGTGCGTGTCATATGGATCTGCCTTACTGCGTATATTTGCTGCCTTTCTTAGAGCCTTTAATATATGAACACTGAAATAAAGAGTCTGTTTAGTATTTATGTTGTATATTTGTTATAGACATATAGTTTAATTTTGTGTGTTTTGCTGAATGATCACAAATTTGAGAAAATGTGTATCTGTGAAATACCTATGTAAAGAAACCTCAGACGTCATTATTCATGCCGCCTAATGCTGTAAAGAATATATACACAGTATACTGTGTGTGTAT
>JAODOY010028715.1:0-22806 GCA_025399855.1 Forbesichthys papilliferus | reverse complement strand
ATCCAATTTCCACCACCATGGAAACAGTGGGCCGGTCTTGGGCCTGAAACTCCCAGGCTGAAAAGTGGCCCCACTCCAGCCCTGACTGGAGACTTTTGGAGACTCTGACGTGAAAGCCCGTATCGTTCTTACTCTTGTCCTCCAGCAGCAGGTGCTGCCGGGGGCCCTCCCCCATCCAAAAGCACTCAAAGGAGGCCCAGCTCTCCCGCAGCAGTCCCTCTCAGCGCTGCAGTCAGAAGGCATTTTCACCCTCCGCGTCCAGACTGCAAATGAACTGCGCATGCGCCGGGATTTATGCCACTGGCTGATCCTGCCGCCCTTCAAAATGTTCATGTTTTACTGTGTTTACTTGTAGGCTCCTTAGTGGACCATATGGTAAAAAAAATGTAGTGTCTCCATAGTTGGTTGGCATTGTAATATAAAAAAAACAAACATGAATCGACAGAAGAAAGTAGTTCTATGCAGTTGCAAGAAAAAGTATGTGAACCCTTTGGGATTACGTGGAGTTTTCCACTAATTGGTCATAAAATGTGCTCTGAACTTAATAACTGGTTGACCCTGCTTTGGCAGCAATAACCTTTGTGTAGTATTATTTTCAGCAGACTGTGTTTTTCTATTTTTGTGACTTAGATGAAGTTCAGAGCACATTTTATGACCAATTCATGCAAAACTCCACGTAATCCCAAGGAGTTCACATACTTTTTCTTGCCACTGTATATTTCAGGTGTTTTTATTAACTTTTTGTCTATCTCACAACGTTATTCCACTCCCACAGCGTCATTCACAATGACATGCACATCACATGGCAAATTATGCAAATTAGGCGATGACGTCATTTAGCGACTTCTAGCGACTTTAAGCACAGCCAATAGCTACATTCCTTACTGAGGAGTTGGTAACACTGGGTTTATTGGGTAGGTAGGTTAATACACACTTATTTCACATTGTACTCTATTCATTTTTAATCCTTTGCATATTTGTGCACTCCTGCACGCCCCTGTATGTGTAACAAGCATTCTAGAAATGTTGTCCACCTGCCATAGGCAATACTATATTTTTAATGCTCCTCACGCTGACTTTAGACCAGGTTTTTGATTGTCAATTCCGCAATCACTTTCCGCTGCCTTAAGATAGCAATGCACCAGACCACACCTCATGTTTAGACCAACACACCAACGGCACTCTCTGGACAATGCTGAGCAAATTAAACATTGTTTAGATGAACACACCAACTGGACAATGCTGAGCAAATTAAACATTGTTTAGACCAACACACCAACGGCACTCTCTGGACAATGCTGAGCAAATTAAACATTGTAGAACACATCTCTGGCTCTCTCTAAAGGATTGTAGTGACAGTACTATGACCCAGTACTATGACCTTGCACTTTTTTTTTCATAATGTCAATAATTAGTACATACTCTTAGTTACATTATCGATCTTGTTGAGTGAAATTAACTTAATTAATATGTATTTAAAAGTACATTCTAGGACTTCATTTAGTAGGCTCCCTTGTGCCACTAAAGATGCACTTTATTACTCAAGAGGCCCTTAGCCTTTATTACTAGGAACTTAACGTGCTGCTTCGGGAAACAGGTGAAGCTAACAGTCTCTTAAGTCATCGCGCAACGTTCAACCATCTTAAGTGCACTGCTATCTAGAAACGGGGCCATCACCCGCAAAGGTGCACCAGATCCGGCCCAGTGGATGAAGCAGTGTGACGGAGCTTTTGAGCAGGTTCTCTGCAGACTCCCTCTATACAGCTCTTCTTTCCCCTTCTTCTTGCAGACAAACACAGGTAGAGGGTGTGGTGGGGGTGGGGAGGAGAGGGTTGTATTGTCCCAGGAGGTGGGGAGGGGGGGGGGGGTGGACCGGTGGTTGCTTACATCGCTCAGTCACTGACAGGCACCTGGCCTAGGGTACCTCCTGGGATGCTTCATCCACCTCTGCTTGGACCACGCACTCATCCACTGACACCACCCCATGAAGGACACATAATCATGGATCACCTGCTGGTGCCTTGCTCTACAGCCTTTCAGTGATCCACAGGCCACGGCTGCAGATGGTCATGGGCCCTGGTGTGGCCGTATATTACAACAGGTGCAGGGACGTCTCCCTATAGGTAAGCAGGCGAGGGGAGCAGCATATAGAGAGAGAACCATTTGAACCTGCCTGAGACACTATTTTATCAACCTGGAGTATTCTGTAGACAGGACTGTGTGTGAGCAGAAGCTTGGCTGTCACACTGGAAACAACCCAATAAACATCCAGGTTTTAACAGCAGTTTTACATAAAAACAAAATAAAGGAAAACACTACAATTCTAACCTTTTATCAAACACAGAGACGCTAGACTACACTTTATTAAAAGCCTCATGCCAGAGGATTAGCAGCATGTCTTAATTGGACAACATTTAGAAAATTCTTCCTGGACACAAGCAACATGAAATATGTTGCCAGATATCAATTTTTTAGTCCCAGTTTAATTATTATTAACAGGAACCAGTCTACCTTAAGCCATATACAAATCTGAATTGGCATAGCCTATTTTAGAGACGTCCTTGTGAAATCATTGTGAAAATATGTTTTGTGCATTGTAAGCACATGTTATGCAGCATGCTTCCACAAAGGCCCTTAGCCTTTATTACAAAGTACACCATAACCTTGGTGACACAGGGCCAATGAAGGAGGGAGAACTTCCAGCCTGGGCAGGTTGTGTCTCCATCATGCTTGGCCCTCAACAGCACCTGTTTCTGTTCTAATGCAATTTTCCTATAATTTCTTAATGCTCCTCTAATCACCAGGCTGGGTGCACAAGGGCTAATAGAGGGGTCACAAGTTGAAGTCTGTCCCCAGGAATGGATTTATTGTGAACCAGAGAATGTAAACTTCATTATAAAACACAGCTGCTTTTCCATCATAGAAAGCTTGCAGAAAGACAGTAGCTAAATATGATGCTGAGACATATTAGTTCTGGCTGTATTCAAACCATCTGGAATATTTTTTTAGGATTTAATTGATGCAGGGGTCTGCGTAACATTTGGAAAGTACACCTCAAGATATACAGTGTATCACAGTGATACACTAACTGTGTATTAGTCAGCCAAGTATAATATTCAAATGCACATTTTCCATGTAACCCTAGTCTATTATTTCCTATGCAGGGTTTCAAAATGTCATAAAGAAAAAGAATACAATTGTGAAAATTAAACATTTTTAAAGATGTATCTTTGGATTTATAGGAATTCCGACCTGAGACCAAGACTGTATAGAGTGTGCACACTATATACTGTATTATCACTTGTGAAAAACATAGTTTGGCTTAGATGTGTTATGTATGCTGGATTTGAGATCAATGGCATAAACCCCGGAAAGAAAAGAGATGGGGAAAACATCCGCTGTGAGGAACTAAAATAAGCAGCAAGGCGCTGGCATCTGTTTATGTTCACCCTTCTATAAGACGCAGCGTGTTTATCTAAAGGACCTCAAAGTCAGACACAAACAAAAAATATTTATTGATGTTAATTTTATGTCTTGGCACAAGTGGCATCTTTGTCTTTTTGAATTCTATTTGCCACATTTAAAATCTCCTCATTGGTTTTATTAGTTAATGTGCTGTAACTGTCAAGAATGGTTGTGAAAATGCATAACAGTGGCATTTTTTTTTAGATAAGAGAGATTTGGGAGATGGCCACAAATGCCCACCACAAATGCCCATCACCTGTATAATATGCTCCCTCATAACATGCTGCCGCTGACATATGCCACTTGATGGACAGTAAATAGGCTACTATGTGATGAATAACCTTAAACAATTCATGCACAAAATCATCTTCAAACGTTTATGTTCGCATCGGGTCACTCACATCATCTACTGTAGTCATAGTGAACTATGCTGGTTGCTATCGTAAAAATGTTAGTATACTCATAACCAGAGTATGTGAGCGTAGCGGAGCTGTTAAAAAAACCCGCTCATCACTCTTGGAGTGAATGCTCCACTCCTCATTTTCAAGTCTTTCACATCACTCCGCTCAAAAGCGCTCTTCGCTGAAAGGAAACAAAATTGCCGCTCCAAATTCGCTCTATTCATTTTTGTATAGCCATAATTCAAACTAACTCGTACAATTTTGGAATGATGTAGGCCAGGCCCCATCAACTGCCGGCCCGCGGGCCAAGTGCGGCCCACCAACTGCGGCCCGCCAACTGCCCCCATGTGCAGTGTTGCCAACTCTTTTCCAATTAAAGTACTGTAGCTAGGACCAGCTCCAAAAGTCGCTAGAAAAGTCGCCAGATGATGTCATGTGCTCAGTTGCATATAGATGTTGTCATCGCGTATTCATTTGAATCCTACTCCCGGCCCCACCACACACACAAGACCAAGCTACTGACTGTCTGAACATGGCACAAAAGGAGAGAAAGAGAATCCGGCACTGCCGGACTGTGATTAAGCAGCATATGAGAATTCATTACAAAATTCTATATTTCTCACCCTTTCCCTGGTCTGAATAATTCGCTAAATTTGTCGCTTTTTAGAAATAAAGTCGCTAAGAGGGTCTTAAAAGTCGCTAAATTGGCAACACTGCCCATGTGGCCCACAAGGGGATTGCACCATTCACCACTATACTTAACTTTAAATATACTGTATAAATATATTGTATAATCATCAAGTCAATTACAATATAATAATATTACTGTACATTATTTAATAACTGTTCTACAGCCTTTTTGTAAATGTAATGTAGTAGTCCAGACCTAAGAATCAATGCCATGAAATCAGTGACAAGCCATACATGTGTGCACATAGCTCCTGTTAGTGAGGATAATGGTTGGGTATGATACTAGTCACATTTCAACCCTTACCGGTAAAGGCGCTCACATAAAACATTGCCGAAGATATGTGGCCCACCTACAGTTTTTCTTGTTAAATATGGCCAACTTGAATTTAGAATTGAATAGCCCTGACATAGGTCTATCATGTATGTTGAGTAGGCTGTTCGATTTTTATTAGAATGTAACAATGTAGTTTATTAACGGCATGATTGGGGGAGAATAGGCCTACAGTAGCCTATCATTTCAAATAGTCTTCAGATCTAGCCTGCCTTTTAACCTAAATATAGCCTATAGTCTACTCTCAAACAGGTGAACTCCATAATGTAGGCTAATATCATGTGTGTCATGCATTATTTTAATAATGCACAATGTTATTCTTTGCTGCATCATTACAGCTACTTCCTGTCAGGTTTTGTCCAGCCTTCCTTAGGTAGACAGCGGCAACCACAGGTAAGGGGTATTATTACACGTCTTAAAATACATACCATACTATGCATCACACGCTATGATCACACGTAAGCAAACAGCTATGATGTGACCGGTTACTCGCCAAGATCGGAGTTGTACATGAGCGATTGAGCGATAGATTGAGCGGTAGCCCAAAGCTCAAATTACGCTCCTCGCTCCAGTCAAAATGGGATCACTCTGCTCACATACTCTGCTCATAACGCCGCTGACTGACATGCCGCTTGCCCAGTAATAGACAGTAACTAGATGATGAATAGTCTACGTCATTCACAAAGTCGTGTTCACCATACACTATTGCTCGTGCTACTGTCGTTCTAAGCTGTTTCTGATCTGACACTGATATCACTTTTGTCAATATGGACCCATTGTTAGAACAGTTATATTAGACCTAATCT
Organism: Forbesichthys papilliferus; assembly: GCA_025399855.1. Taxonomy (NCBI): domain Eukaryota; kingdom Metazoa; phylum Chordata; class Actinopteri; order Percopsiformes; family Amblyopsidae; genus Forbesichthys; species Forbesichthys papilliferus. The sequence goes on along the minus strand of JAODOY010028715.1, from coordinate 17,113 downwards.
CAGAGAGCCAGCCTTTCCTTGTGGAAAGTTTGGGATACAGCGCTGGCTAACTGTGTCAGTACCCGCCAACTTGACAAGCGAGTATTTGATTGACATGCAGGACGACCAACTACATAATGTCGGACGTTAAACTTGCAAAGAGGAAAACTAAACAGCAGGACTCTGGCTGTTTACATTTAAATCTGTACATTTTATATGCTATGGTTACTGATTCAAATGTTACCATTTAAATTAGTAAATAAAGCACTGTGCTATCGTTGCACCGGAAATTACTGAGACATACTTAAGGCCCATTTATGCTTCTGCGTCAAACTTACGTCTTGTCTACGGCGTAAGTTACGGTGTAGGTTCAACATGTTATGCTTCTGCGTCGGCCACACAGACCTGTGCGTGTATACTGCGCATTCAATTGATGTAAAGCGGAAAAATTTGGAATACCATGTCTTAAATGTGCCTGAATTAGAACACATATTGTGTAAACGTTTTGAAAGCAGCATATCAAAATATTTATTTCCAGCGAATCTCTTAGTTACACCAACATATATCATAGAAAATAATCTGCCGACACAAAATAGTATTTATAAATGACTGTCTTCCGCTGCCCGTACAAGGAAATCCAATGAAAATCCCCCTTTTGTCATGTGCAGTTTTTAGGCTAGTCTTGGTTAATAATGCTGAAGCTAAAGTTTTCTTTAGCCTTATATAGGCTATAACAACATGTTAGCACCAGTATGGTTGGCTAACAACTTGTTAGCAGATATGCTACTTGGCACCAGCAGTATGTTTGGTTTAGGGGTTTGGGGTGAGAGTGCACATATATGTCACAGCATCATATAATACTGTCACATATAGCCTGTTAATATGGCTGATTCAACCCGCTGTGGTGACGCTATGCTCATTACTAGAATGCTGCCAGCATTTATTTGGTTCTCTGCATATACATTGTTAGCGCAACCAGTTAAGTACGATTCTGTTGACCATTTCTGGAGATATGCTCATTGTTGTGGTTCGAAATATAGTATTAAATAGATTGCTATCGTTAATATAAGTATTCACTCACACACACACATGCACGCACACACACACACAGCACATCAGTACCCTACATTATTAGGAAAGACATTGCAGTCTGTCGTATCCTGTTGCTAGCCTGTACAAGTCTCAGCTGTCTATTGAAGTCAGTTTTATTTACACTAATGAATTTATTTAGCCCTATCATTATAATTAAGATTAAAATGCCACTGCTTTAGCTAGAGCTACATCATCAGTATGCAGACATGTCTCAGTTTAACCGAGGCACTTTAACTACAGTAACCACAGCATAATGCTTTTAGAAGTCCGAGGGCCAGTGCATCATAAGATGCAGCCATGATGACAAAGAACCATATTAACACAACACCAGATTAAGAATTAAAACTGATAATTAATTGATTTTTGAAGCTAATTTATTTTCTCCTTAATCAAGCATAACATTATGTTGCATGTGCAGCATATGAAACAGCTGTAAATAAATTTAAAAAGGGACATTTTATAAAATCTTGTATTCTGCTTATTTTCTTCTTTCTTAATAGTATTCCATGGGAAATGAGGTTGAAATACTTCAGCTGTGTAGAAGAAGTCACAAAAAGAAGGAGTCAGTTCCATGACTAAGAAAAGCCCCTTCCCGTGATATAATGTGCTTTCACAATGTGGCAAGATTTCACCCAGTTTGAAAGCTTATTCAGGCTGAATAATGGAAACTTTTTTTTTTTTTTTACCTTCAGCAAATATGCATTCTTGTTTAAATAAATATAAAAGGTGTGCCCTCAAAGTACACCATACTATATTTGTAATTCTGGAACATTGACGCTGGTAATGCTGACAAAAACATAATTTTAACAGCCTAAGGCCTCAGGTGAATTGTCCATTGCTCACAAGTTGATAAATAGACAGTCCGGATTGACAGAACTATAACAAAAACATCCTTCAGCATTGAAGTACATTAGTTTCTGTTGGGTTTGCCCTTGTCTTAAATCTGTCCTAATGAACACAACACTACGTAACCCTTAAGGGTATGAACTCAATACTGCTGTATATTTACGCTGGTGAAGTGATCCTGACATAGGCGGCTACAACTTAAAGCGTTCACCTTGGAGCACAGGAAAGACATCTTTAGAGAGCAACTTTGCATGTGTTAGAACCAAAGTGAGGTCAGTGACCTCTGAGATCTACAGAGGAATATTCACAGCAGCAAATTAATCACACAAAGCACAAGACTGCAAGCTCAGGGTCCTAATTTCTATTTGTGGTACAAGTAATGACAAATGCTGTTTTCTCAGTTAAAAGGCTAGCATGTTGCACTATATTTCAGCTGTGGTCTTGTATATTACCAAATAAATCATGCACCCTTTAAGATACAAAACTGAATAAATCTGTTAGGGCAAAATATTGCATGCAGTGAGCATTTTCTCTGCTACTGAGCACAATTAAAAATTACAGTAGAAGAGGCTCACATATCATGCGAAATGGCCTATATAATGCTTAAAAAATACCTTCCATAATCTGCAGGTTGTGTTTTTGAAATATGGCACTGAATCTATGAAGGTCCAATTATACCAAAATGTTCACCCAGAAAGGTACTATTACGATCTCTATAAATGCATACTTCTAATATTAAAGGCACACTCCTCGATTGCGCTATAGCTCCCACAACAAGTAAATAAAAAGAAAAATAATTTACATAGAAAACTTGGCCTACATAATAATCAAACAACATTAAATATCTTTCTTAATAAAAGCTAAATCCCTTACATAAATGTTTTCTGAAATTTTAAATCTACTGTAGTGACACATTTTTGATTTGATTTGCTATACAACAAAATAGGGGTGTATTGTACATGTGTGTATGTGTCCAGTAATGCACATTGGATAGGATACACATTCAGACAGAATGGTGTGACATTACTTCCAATCAACTAAGAAATTATATGGTGTTAGGAGGCAAAATGCTATTATGGATGTGTTGTATACTGTATATGCACTATTGAAATACCCTCTCAAACAATGATTAATATCAAAGGTCATTGTGTTCATTTTTATGAACTGTGCCTGTTTTGTACAATAGCCAATTAGCTATTTGCAAAAAGAATATACTGTATATCCTCCACTTGGGGGTCTGAAGGCTATAGACATGTACCATGGCAGTTCCCTCTCATTCTCTGTCAGACATGGAAGGTTTTGTCAGAGCCTTCATCTTTCCCATCTCCAGGGTTTCATGTTCCCTCTCAAGCTCATCTGCCTTGCACAGGTCACATTTAGTGACATGCCTTATACAGACAGATGGCATTCACAGAAAGAGGTGATTTATATGATAATGTACTTTACATAGACATTTTGGAAGCTAATTTATACAGTGAGATCAAATCACAGGCGTACAGTGTGAATAAGTATCAATTGGTTGTGTTCTTTCTCTTTTTATAATGGTTTTATGTGCAATACTAATAAAAGGTTTACAGCACAGATAGTCATTTCTGTTTAAATCCAATTCAATCTGTGTATATGAACCAGGCACGTTAACATGAACCCTACATTAATGTACTGTTGAATCTGAGTTTTATTGTGATATGAGTGTTATATTCTATTAGTGCCAAATTTAAATGATCTTAATTTGCCTACAGTTCAAATATCTACTATAGTATATGAAATATCTTGATTTACAGAAGGTTAGTTTGGAAGGTTATGTAAAGAGACATGAATCATGATATAGTTCATAAGGTAAAAAAAGTATGTAGACTACTGTATAGCAAATTCATAATGCAGCTGTTAATTATGGAGTTGTTTACTAATATGCAGGTTATATTTGAAAGCATGAAACAAAAGCACTGGCTGAAACTATTTAAACTTTACATTACTGAGGAAATATCCTGTGTCAAACTTTGCTTGTTTAAAGTGCTGAACTCACTCAAGCATGACTTTAACATAACATCTTCACCTTCATTTCAAGTCCAGCATAAATTATACAAACAAAGTTAGCGAGTAAATGTCATGGAAATGTGTATCATTCAAATCCGCCTACCCTCCGATCTCCAATAAAATGCTCTATTTCACAGAATCAATTGAATGAAAAATTGTGTGACCTCTGGACATGCCTTATCTCAACTTGTTTTTCTAAAGCTCTTTGAACTTATAGAAAAGTCCCTCCCTCTAACTGCATTTATCCCATTATTCAACTATAAATATAATTATCTGCAAAAAGGTTTCACTTTTATTGTTTTAAAGTTTTCAATTTTATATACTTTTATTATGTATTAAAATATATTTTGTGTTGTATACAGATACTTTATGTCAATTAGACAATTTTACTGGAATTAAACGGCCTAGATGTCAAACCATCCATCCATCCATCTTCATCTGCTTATCCAGTCGGGTCACTGCAGTAGCAGCGCCAGCAGATGTCAAACCTTCACTTCAATTATGTTAGTTATGTCATTGTTAATTTTTAAGTAAAAGAGAATCGACTATGTTCCATCCTCTATGAATTCGACGATATAATGCGAATATTTTTAAAAATAAGCTATTCCACAATAAAGAAGCTAAAATAAATTCTAAAAATCTCACACTATAGGTCAAAGTTTCATTACAAATATTAAGTTCTGTCTTCTGAAATAAGCAAAGTATATGAAATAAAAATATGAACGAAAACTAGGATTTCAGATAAATTCAGACTGTGAATTGCTTTTTTAAAACAGTTTAATAATTAGGATTCTATCACCATCGAAATAAGTTTTCTGGAATCAGGTATCACAACATCCCCTGACATAATGGGTGTTTTCTCTTGGTAAAAGTGTTACGTTTCAGCAATGGTACACAGTCTACAGTAATATTTTATACCTGCATTTTAAAGAAAGCATGGACAGAATATGACCTGAATAAAACTTGTGTGCTGAAGGCAGCCTTAAACACGAACACAGAGTAAGATAGTCACTGACATGCTGACTCCTTGTAAAGCTTTTGCTCTAGAAAGTGACACTGTGCTTTCAATCGCTGAAACCTCTAACCTCACCGTTATATCTTTTACTGGGAAGTATACTCCATTCTGAAGCTTGCTGGTCAAAGAGAGCATATTACGCTCAGTCGGACTACTCTTGACCAACCGGGCAGGATGATGAAGTGGCCTGACAACAGTTGAATAGGCTAGGATACACACCATATTGCTGTAGTGCAATCTTCATTGCTAGGGGTTGGTGAACGACCAATAAAAAAGGCATCACCGTGAAGAAAGTGTCCGGTCAGCATGTGGCAAGCGGTCAGCCATACTGGTGTCTCTCCAGTGCATGCAGGCAAGACATATTTATGAACGGACGTCTTAGAACAATACGACACCACGTCTCTCTCTCCCACCCTGCCCCGAAACAATTTAGAATTAAATTCCTAAAAGTGGCAGTCCATGACGGAGAGGCAGAGATTTCATGGTGCAGACAACTAACCCCCCCCCCCCCCCCCCTTCCCCCTTCCCGCCCCCATTCCTCCTTCCATCTCGACCCAATAATAAACCACCCACTCACTTCCAAAAATCACCAGCGTCCGGCAGATAGATTGTAACGGTGGGAGTGAGGGAGGGGGTCAGCTTGTGAGACTTTTCCTGTGGAAATCAGGCACCGTGGTAGAATGGATGGCTTTGAAAGAGCCGAGTTAACAGAAAACAGCCAGAGAGATGCATCATAGAGCAGGAGCTGTTGTGTCGGCGTACCTCCGTATCAGGGGGCCCAAACCATGATTGGCTATGCCCATTTTGTCATTTGTTAACTTCACTCCGCACCCCAAAAAACACCGTCAGCCTTGGAGCAGCATGGATAATCCTGACAGGAACCTATCAGAGGCATCTGTTAACATGGCGCGTGCTGCTTTGTAATTTAATGTGACTGTTGTTGTTAGCGTGGCGAGCTTAGCTCCTTCCTCACAGCAGACACAGGAAAAACAGCCTCTCCGCTCCAGCGCGCTTCTCAGTTCAAATGCTTTAACATACTATATCAATTGCGGCAAATTCATTACCACACTAATGGGTTAGATTTACTTGCACTATTCTGCTTCCCAAATTGAATTTAACTCAATACTTGCTAGGAAGCCGGGAACATATCTGTAGAGAAGTGACTGTAGATCGTGCCTGTTTAACAGAAATATAGCCACATTTAATCAGTTTATCAAATAAAATATACTGCACATTTTAGCACATTAAACCATAAACACTTAAACATTGTTTGTGACTGAATGCTTGCCAGTTGCCAGGGTAAAGGGGAAGAAGGCACTACCCTTAACCAATGCAGCTGTTAAAAGGCAGTTTGGTATGTAGACTACTGTACGGGGTAGTACGAGGACGTATGACATATTGTACCAGTGATTGCTCCTGCTCAGGTAATGAGGGAGGGCTATTGTTTTGGTGACCCATTCAATAGCCTAGGTAAATTAAAGGTATCTAAGTAAATCATCCTAGAGAAAGCTTGTCGACAAAATAACATCTTGCTTCCATCAGAAGCTCTGTCCACCACACACTGAAAACACATAGCAAAGACTAGAATTTTGTTGTTTCAGTGTAAAGTTTCAGTGTCCTGGACAATTTGAAAAAATTCCGGTCAAATATTGTTTTGTTTATTATTAAGATTAAAATCACTGTATATTCAGGTCATACAAAAAATAATTTAATCAATGTCTGAATATAAGTTATTGTAGGCTCTATATGTCTCTATGTGCGTGTGTTTTTTTCTGTATTGACTTTTTTTTCACAGCTATGGCTGGTTATGGCTATGAATACAATGTAATAAATGTAATGACAACATTATTTTACTTTACATGTAAACCATACACATAAATATGTAAAGGATCACGTTAATTATTTTATATGTCACTTAATTGTGATAACAAAACACTTAATTGTGATAACATTTTTGACCTTATTGCCCAGCTCTACTCACTAGTGCAATACCACTAGCCTACCTCCTAGATGGGGTACATATAGGCGAAACAAGCAGAGATGTATGCTTTACAATTAAATTAATCAAATAAATGTCTTAAATAATGAGGGATACAAAACACACTTTAGAATATGAAAATAAATTAATTCAGAATGGTCCAATTCAGTTGTCATGTCAATTTAGGCCCAATCTCGCTTACAGTATGGTAGACTACCTGTAATCTACGGCCACCTTGGTTCAAATGAATGCAAAACTTACATTTGCCATCTCTTTAGTTAAAAATGGTTATGGGAAAGCACAATTACATACACACTAGACGATCCTACTAATTAATATTATTTTTATTATATTAAGTACTTCGCAAGTCAGGTAGACAGAACGGATGAGACACAATCCATAATGTGCGACGACAAATCTAGGTCATGTTGCGTAGACAACGCACGTCAGAAATCTACTAACTTTGTGTATAATGTCAACACGTTAGTGCAAGCACTCCTGGAAGCCATAGAGAATGCATTGCAGAGCCTGCATTTTTTAAAAGATGTTAACGTGAATGTCTATGAGAGCGATCGGGGCGATTTTCAGCCATATTGAAATTGCCCAAAAAGGGGCTGGAGGCTATATGTACTCCACAGAACATTGGACGCTGATTGGAATAATATATTTAGAGGCAGGACAATCAGCTAGCATACAATAGTAAAGTTTTAATTTCCTTCCTCTCTCTTTCTCCCTTTGGCGGTGCATCGCCCAATTGCCCTATAAGGAACAAACCGTCCCTGTTTGTACTTACAGTAACATATTTGGACTAGTTGTACTGTAGATTCCAGGAATGTTGTACAACAAAAAGCATGTGTGGATACATCATCAAGATAGTTGGGAAACAAAGTAAAAAGAATCTCCTTAAGGAGCTGGAAAATGGAGGCGGATGTCAAGGTGGACCACAGATCAAACCCCTTTCGTCCAGGGGGGCACATGACAATTCTGAAGCATCCTTTTGCCCCATCTTCATGGAGGCCTGAGGGCAGAGGGGGAGGCGACCTCTGGGATACTGTACCCCTTGGACTCATTAGAAATGGACGTGGTTCAGTTGCTACATCGGTTGAGGAGAGAGATTTGATCAGTTCAGCCGGCAGAGATTTGGGCTTTTGTCTTCATATGACTTGTAAACAATGGTGTCCTATAGGAGACTGTACTTCTGGAGTATTAACCCCTGAGTTCAGTTCAAAGGGATGTCATCGTGGCACCGACTTACTATTCTCTATTTTTACTGTTGGAGAAAAAAATGGTCTCTTTTCCCCTTGAAGGATAATATTGCAGGGTCATTTTATTCTCTGTGCAAGAAAATGAAACTGCGAGGAAGCCTTGAAATCACTGGCTGTATGGCTCCATATATCCCATAATATATTGGTGTATTTCATTATACCCTGTGCATTCTGCTGTCATAGGAAGCAGACCAGGAATCAAATGCAAAAATAGCAGTTACTAAGTAAATGAGTCTCTGTGCAATAGCGTTTGATTTGATTTTCTTCTAGTTAATTTTCTCAAGCAAATGCTGCATTCATGGGAGTGCAAGAAAACATCCTCTTTCTCTCCCCTAAGGGATATAAGTCACCTTCTCCAAATCTTATTGAACAAAGAAACAAAATAAAAGCTAAACGCTATATTCCACCAGCACAGAGTTCAAGCTTGGAGAGAACAGGGTTGGCACTTTTTTAGTTCTCTGTCAGCAAGAAAGAAAATTAGTGTGTAGGACAGAGACAAATCAAGAGATAAATGTAAAGAGAGGGGTCCATAAAACATTTAGCAGAAATATGGAGAGACACAAGAAAAATCAACAGACCATGAACATATTTCCCTAACACTATCTTCTCTTAAAGCTGCACTACTTATCAATATAAATATCAATATGAAATTCATATCGTATGAATAGCTCAAATCACACTGATGTAAAGTGAGTTATGTTTATTTTATGCCAGGCATGGCGGGAGAGGGTTCGTAAGGTGTCATCAGAGTGTTGTCCAGGTTCTGAAAAATGAAATGCATTTGTATAAGAAATCTAGCAACTGCAGACTCATTAGGCTTTCTCTGTTTCTCTGTCACATCCAAATCTAGTGTTTTTTATGCATCTATTATGTAGCCATCCATGCCTAAAGTAAAATGATGCGTAGGCTGATATTTTTCAAGGTGACAATTGCCTATTTTCTGTCACTAAAGTGAAATATTTATGCAATTTCCGTATGGGACATCACAAATTCTGGCGCTTTCAAACATATATCGATGGAAGGCGCACGCCTACGTCTCATATTCTGGCTGGATACGGGTGGAGATGACTTGGTAATACACCCAAACTTTACCGGCATCAAGGCAAATTAATTATTTGACTTTTCAATGCTGAAAAACAACACACAAACCAAATGTGTGTTGACTGTGAAAGTTGCATGCAACTCAGAAATGAGAAGCCTACTCCCGCTATTGTTTGCTATATAGTCGTTGCGTGAAGCCTCATAAAACTGAACATCACGTAACAGACGACATGCATAATATTTATCTCTAAAGCTTTTTACAGCCAGTCTGTCTGATCATATCAACTGCAGCATACATACAGTAGCCATTCTTTAAATAGCCTACACTATTTGTCCAACAAAAAATTAATATAATTTAAATTAAATAGTACTATTTCCTGTAATTACTGTAATACCCGTGTTTGCAAAATATTATTGGCTTCAAAACCAAAATACAATAATAGGCTACTCACGCATGGAGAAGTAACAGTGAAAGATACAAGTGCTTTTACATCTTTTAGAGCTCTCAATTGGTGGAAAGCTTTGCCTATATTGGCAATTGTTTTTCCTTGTCCCCACATATTTTGGCCAAAGAATGAGGAATGTTGTGTTTTACTTCACAAACCTCACAAATAAATGCTAGGTTCTTAATAGCAGCATCCGCCATTAATCATTGTTCTGTCAGATCTGCTTTTGAACGTGTGCTGCAGACTCAGTCTGTCAAAGGAGGGTGAACTTCCAAATTCGGTCCGTACCCAGCAACAACAACAAATGTGGAAATGGCTATATAAGCAGTAATGGGAGGTGGTAATGAAAGGTGTTGAGGTCTGAGGATTAAATGTACGTAACCATTTTCATATAAAAAGATTGGTTAAACAATGTAGAATGTGCAAATATTAGATAGACATCTATGAGTCTTGTGCTGGAACCACAGAAAGCTCCTAACAAGCAGAAACCACTATCACAGCTGGCTGTTGAAGCCAATGTGAAGTGCTCAAGATGCAGTACTGTTAATTGCCACTAGGCGCTGGTGTAACCAGACCTAAAAATCACTTGGCGAATAAGGTCTGGCAATGCTCCATTGGGAAGTGTTAACAATAATTTCCTCCAACTGGGCTAGACCTAATTTTTAAACTATTAGCGTTTAACCAATCGGCGTTACTACAACTGTTATCGCCTAATCTAGCTCTACCACAATTTCGAAACATGCTTGACTTCAACATCATCTCACTAACCCACTCTAATTGGGCCTCCAGCAGGGTGGTTGTGCGAACGCTAATGCGAGTTTCCAGACTATAATCTCAGCAAAAAGAAATTGAGTTCAGAGCAATAGTCGGGCGGAGCCAGACTATCAAAGTAGAGCAAATTACTGAAATAATGGCTCTATTCAATTAATGAAAAGATTTTAAAAAGTAGATTTAGAAAAGTTTTGCTCTTTAAGATAAGAGACAAGAAGAGTGACTGACTGAGAGCTCGATATCTGATATGATCAAATTACAAATACTGGTTGATATGGTTTGTCACAACTTGTCTTTGACAAGCATGATTAAGTGATCATTGCATGAATTCTGTATTGCTCATGCTGTACATGAGAGATGACCTGAAATTAACTTCAATACATATCCAGTGGAGGCACTCAAATATTAGTTTTACGGTTCCTTATTGCTTTAGAGGCTTCTTCTGTTCTACCTTCCCATTGCTTCAAAGCAATGGCTCATTCTATGTCAGAGATAAGGCTCAACGTGGCATTCAAAGTTGGTGTTGTAATCAAGCATGTGCTGCCTACATCTATAATTGACAGATATTCATTTCTCAAAGGCTTTGTCTAAATTAGCCTACCTTGACCTTCTGGTAATGCATGTCCCATTATGCAATGTTCATGTGCAGTCAGTCAGAGGTGGTTTGGAAGTTGTTGTTTTTTAAGATATTGGAATATATATTTTTATGAATTCACAATATATTGCTGCTTATTAAAATTGAAGTAAATATGGTTGTTTTTTGTATTGATGTATATACAACATTTGTTGAATATAAATTATTTTCATTGCATTTGTTACAATTGTAATTTTTTTTAAATTATTTGGTTGATAATCTAAAAACTCGTTTTCTCAGTGTGGAGAACACAAAAACAACACTTTACATTTCTGTGTCAGAGTGGCTGAGAACATGCGACATTGATGGTTCACTGTGTTTCAGACAAGATTGGGTGCAATCATGGGCCTGGCCAATGTTGCCATGGAAACTCCTGTCTGTGGTGTTGACTGATGGCTGGCATAATTTGAAGGCTGACTCACATCTCTAGTAAAAGCCCACCTCCTTCATACAAGCAGGAGAGACTACTGCATGGCAGCTGTCAATGTATGGCGGCGATAATTAGAGGATAAATTACAACAGGTGCAGCAATCTATCAGCATATTAGGATATTAGACAAATACAAATGAAAAGTGTATGTGCATGTCTGTGGGATATGTGTGTGATCATGCAACAGTGTTCCCTCTGCAAACAAATGAGAACTATAGGACTCAAAATATTCTTTTGCATTACATTATTTTTCAAAATGTTTTTCCTCGTATTTGGCCTGACTGCTGTGTCTCTCAAATGTGGATGTGTTACTGTCCTCTCCTCGTGTTGCTTGGCTTGCTCTTGCATTTTACTCTCATTACATGCACAAACAATGTGTTTAGCCTACACTACCAAATTTCTACATAACGAGCTGACACTAAGTACAATATTGTCCGCCTAATTAGCTCATAAAGCCAATATGCTGCCGTTCTGGAGCAATCATCAAGCAGGAATCAAAGTGATATATGGCGTTGTAAATTTAGGAAAGGCCAGAAGTCATGAGGAAACGCAATAAAATAAACACCACATCAAAGTGTCTTTTGTGGATTGTGGATTGTTTGAGCTTTCAGTCAGCTCCAATATTGTAGAGTATAACATTTTCAAGCAGAATGACATTAGTGATTTATATGACTGTAGCACAGCTTTACCTAAAGTTTACTGTAGAAATAAAATCTGTTGAAAATATTCAAACTAAAGTAACTCAAATTAATTTGTAGTGACCCAGAACCATTTTAGCCACAATACAGTATGAAGATCAAAACTGTACACATGTATCAATAATTCCCTACTTGTGTCGATGGAACTTATTTGCCACTGACAGTAAATGAACTACCCAACTGTCCGGTGGTATACCTGCCTGACAAATTGTTGGACCTTGACAAATCAGTATGGTTTAGCAAGCTACAAAGTTGCATCATCTTGCCTGTGGCTTTGGCCATACCTTTCTAGCTATGGCTGAAGTGTTAGGGACGCATGACGCATGGCCATCTAGTCATCTCATGTGAAAGCCATTGCTCGGTCACATTGGCCATTGAACAAACTTGAAATGAACAGTGCTGATCACGTACGGAAAATAGATAATAGATAATAATAATTACATATCCCCTTTGTTTCCCTTCCCATGTCAATATACTCAATATCTATGTCCCATTGAGAGTATCACTTTGCACCATCAACCACTATCAGTGTGAACCTTTGCTACAGTACATTTTCCCCTGGTTTATGGGTAAATCCCTTGCCTCAATTCTAAGCCTTATCTGGTCATGTAGGTGTAGAAGATATAGCCTAGTGTGCACAGGTCCGTCCGTAATGGTAGTTTGTGTTGTGTGCTCTGTCACCCTGCTATTTAACAGATGCTGTGCTTTATCTGCTGAAGACATTATTACGTTATTACAACGCAGGCAGCACTGAGAAACACCACTCCCATGGGTAAATGTACAGATGGATAAACCCAGTGATTAACACTTGCAGTACTTGCTCTTATATACTTTTTCATGGATTGAAATGTGTAGATTTATACCTACTGTCCGTGTGATCACATTTGTGCGAAACCATCTGACTGTACTGTATGTGCCACTTCATACTTTCCAAGTACCGCCATTATCACCGATAACACAATTACTATCATTATAATTATATATAAATAAATTGTCTCATCTGATTAGTTAATTTAACATTTGTATTTCTTAAACAAAGGACACAAGCCTGGCATTTTTGTGGACAGACAACAGTAGGAGTGCCATATCTTGTTTCACCCAGTGTCTCCTGCATTCATTTAGCTGTGGCGAGACAGCTCTTACGAATATTCAGCTGTCAGGTGTTCTGTGGCAACCTGCAACTCAAGCTGCAGCGCAAAACAATTCAGAGTGACTGACGAACTACTACTTTCACTTAACAAGCTAGTAATTACATTAAAATGCTTCATCATTTAGGTCTATAGGCCTAACATTGCTGTAAGTGTTGTGATCTAATTCAGCCAGCAGGAAAAAAGCGCAATACGGCTTAAAATAATAGAAATTGTATTAATAATGGCAAAAATAAATCGTCATGACCATGGGATGTATTCACATACACACACACACACCGCCTCCTTGCGTCAGTGTTTCAACAAGGAAAATCAAACCCGAAAAAACACAACCACACTCGCTTAAGTAGCCGCTCGATAGTCCACTCCTACTGGTGTATTCTTTGGGGCAAAAAAAATATTTAGTCAGCCACCAATTGTGCAAGTTCCCCCACTTAAAAAGACGAGAGAGGCCTGTAATTTTCATCATATGTACATTTCAACTATGAGAGACAATATAAGAAATATCCAGAAAATCACATTGTAGGATTTTTAATGAATTTATTGGTACATTTCTTAGTGTCTTTCCATATTTCATGCATCTGTATGCTAGTAGCAAGGGACGGTGGATGAGTGCATAAACTAATTTACAAGTAATGTATGCCATTTGTCTAGACCTCGAATATAAGACGACGTGACTTTTTAAGACACGTTTAAAGAAAAAAAACACCGTCTTATACGCAAAGGAGCAGATGCAGACAAACAAGGTTTATTTACAGTCCTCAATTTGAATTCTATAAGCAAAGACTATGGACGTTTATGGGACCCTTGCATGTGGGGTTGGCGGTGTTGTAGTCAGCCCACACAAAAATGTCCAGCTATTATTCAACTTCTTCTCACCTTAATACAGCTCCATTATCCAACATACAAACTTCACACAAACATCAAATGAATCGTGTTTTGTATTCAGTTGCTAATACTTTTCACAATCATACACTTCATATATTTAGAAATATTTACACATTTCAACACGTTCTTGATAAGCCATAAGAAAACAGTAGCAGGCTAACGATGAAGCTAAGCTAGCACGCCCTTCATTCACTCTTCACCTTCTAACATTCAGGCTTAAGAGTAATAGATAAAGAAACTGACTTAAGTGTTATTTATTGAGGGTTCGAACCCCACTTTGGAATCTAAAAAAATATAATGTAGAACTAGGAATTTTTGGCAGTTTCTAGAGAAACTGCTTGGGCTAGCTGTCCCACCAACTCCCTCCCGCGAGGGCCCTCATAAAAGTCCATGGCCTTTGATTATTATTTAAATTGTATATATTTAAATGTGGTTAAAAATTGAGAGATTAAATAAATTAAGTTTATAGTGCCGGTAGTAAGATTAAAACCGCAGACCTTTTAAATCAGAGTCATATGCACAACCCATTATGCCAAATCTTACCCTTGGAAATCAAACTGAAAAGAAGGTATTTCAGTTTCTTTTTAGATGAAAGCTAGCTACAGCTAGAACATATATTTAAAAATATATATATATTTCCAAGTTTTTATTATATTTATTTGGTAACACTTTACAATAATGGTGCATGAATATACATTAATTCATGTTTTGTATGTTAATTAATATAGTACTCATAGTATAGCTAACAATTAATTCCATGGCTCATTATAAAAATGTATAGGTAATTAACATATTAATTAACTGCATTAATTAATCTGATATAGATAAGAATTAAACCATGATTTTGGGTTTAATGGGTTTAATTAATAGTAAATTATATGTGACTCCATGTATTAATTAATGTGATTATTGTATTAATCATATATACTCCTTGTTATTGGCTGTGTTACACATTAATGCATAACTTAGTTCATTATTACTTTTGTATTAATGTATGATGGTTTATTAGTTAAAGCATTAATAAATACTCATTCATGCACCATTATTGTAAAGTGTTACCATTTATTTTAATTAATTATCAAATTTTTATTACATATAATTGCTTATGTGAGTACAGCGTGGGGTTTGAACCTGCGATATCTGGAACCTGGTGTGAATAGTTGGTTTTGAGGCCTGAATGTTAGAATATGAAGGGTGAATAAATAAGGTGCTATTTTAGCTTCATTGTTAGCCTGCTATTGTTATCTTATGGTTTTTCAAGAATGTGTTGAAATGTGTAAATATCTCTAAATGTTTGTGTGAGGTTTGTAAGATGTAGTATGGAGGTGTAAGTAATTAAGTAAAAAGTTATTTATATAGCACATTTCACAGATAAAAATCAGCTATAGTTGTGAAGTGCTTCACAACTATAGGGGAATACACAGCAATAGTAAATACATGACAGCACATTAGAAATATAAATAACCAAACAAAAGCAGGCAAACAAACAAACAAACAAACAAACAAACAGAAATACACATCAGACCGGCCTAACCACCCTATAGTGTAACTAAAACCAACCAGAGAGTTTTCAACTGTATTTTAAAAGTTTCCACCGAATCCAAGCAGCATAAGAAAGGGGGCAATGTGTTCCACAACCTAGGTGCCACTGCTTGAAAAGAATGGCCCCTCTAGTTTTAAAATGTGTATGGGGAACTAGGGCTGTCACGGTGAAAAAAATGTCCTTGCGGTGATTAAGGGTGCCCCAATACCGCGGTCTGCGTGCGGTATTATCGCCATTTTTTGTTTTTGTTTTGAATGGTCAAGTTCGTTGCACAGAGCTTCTGAAATAGTGTGATTCTGGGTCATTTATAGACAACGTGATCTCAGTCCGTGGTGAGACAATTGTGCAACATCATAGGCTTTCTAACAGTTTAGTAGGCCTACTGGTAATCACGTGTAACTTTGTCCGGCAGATGTTGGGCCAAAATATCAGCTGGGAAATATGACTAATGAATTATTAAATTAAGCACATTAAATAAAGCATATTAAATAGCGCTAGATCAAAAGCATATGGCGTGCCAAGCGTAGCCTTTGGTCAGGGGCGCCGTATAGGGGGGAAAAGTTAGGACAATTCCAAGGGCCCCTAACTTTATTATATTTTATAAACCATCATCATTGAATATATTTATTTTAAATAAAATAATACAATTAATGATCTCTTTGTTTTTACTTGTTTTTGGCAACAAAAGTTAAATATCCCCATTGACCAAAAAGTAAACATCCATATTTACCGATTGCCCCCTATATCTGCATGAAATGGTTTGGTCCTGCCTTAGCGCACTTATCAGTGACAGTGTTTAGTTGCAGTTAGTACCTTAGATGTGCCTGAAAAAGTGATCACAATGTTGCCTAATAAACCAAAATCTGGTTTTCAGAAAAGGAAAGAGAGAAAAGAGAGAGGAGAAAGACAAAGATAAGGGTGTCAATCTGTAACCGTTTTTCACCAAGAAAGGTGGGTAGCCTATAGTCTGAGTGGTATCATTCACATGTTAATACCACTGGTATTAACCTGTTTGCTTAATGTCCATCGTGAAATAAGATAGCTAGCAACAGACTAGTGTTAGCCTACATTTCATCAACATGTAATCAGTGCAGGGAAACGTTTAGCAAGATATTCATATTAAATGCTAAAAGGGACATTGTCCCTGCCCCTTTAAGCAAACTTAACAGATGAGTCGGCAGCAGCCCACTCTCCAGTCTCCCCATAACTCTATTCCTCCCTGTCCCAGTGAAACCGATGGAGTGCCTACTCCGGGTAGGGAATGAGTCCTTACCCCAAGTGAAGGAGTTCAAATACCTCGGGGTCT